>CAUYQU010098468.1:0-78548 GCA_963574635.1 Cheracebus regulus
GCTCACGCCTGTAATCCAAGCACTTTGGAGGCCAAGGCAGGTGGATCACCTGAGGTCGGAAGTTCAAGACCAGCCTGACCAACCTGGTGAAACCCCATCTTTAAAAAAAAAGAAAGGGCATCTCAGTATTTTAATCATGCACGTGAAGTTTAATTCTAAGCATTATGCTCACCTATATATTGTTGTATACTTTCATCAGCCCTCTCAAAGGCATTTAGGAGCAAAGCTAGTGATGGTTAGATGGGGAAGATTCTTAGAGGTGTGGCCAGTATTTCAGACTACCTGGATCCCCAGTGAGTTAACTGAATTATCAGACTTTTAACTAGTTTAGGTCCCAGGCTGAGGCTAACAACATTACTTTTTGCACTCGCTATAGATATTCCTAATAAAATGACCCAGAGAAAACTGGGTTGGGGATGCTTTCCTGGGGTAACACAAAAGAACATTCTTTGGTAAATGAGATTTCTCCACCTAGCAAACAATTCCCAGTGATGGCCGCTGGGCTTTTTGCCTGTCAGGACCTCTCTTGCCTTTCATGAAGATTGATTGCTGAAATGATGGTCAAGGCTGGAGAACCATGCTCCATGTAGAGTACTTTTAGGTGGATTCATACCAAATCCACTATCAGTGCTTGGCTGTTTCAAAATAAACACCATTTTACACTCTTCAATTAACTTTATCCAAAAAGCTCAAGAGATTTTCATGCTTTTTATTTTTTTTTTGTTTGTTGAGACAGTGTCTCCCTCTGTCACCCAGGCTGGAGTGGAATGCAGTAATGCAATCATCGCTCACTATAACCTCAAACTCCTGGGCTTAAGCAATCCTCCCACCTCAGCCTCCTGAGTAGCTAGGACTACAAGTGTATGCCTCCACACCTGGCTAAATTTTAATTTTTTGTGGAGATGGGGTCTCACTGTTTGTCCAGGCTGGTCTCGTCTCTTGACTCCTGGCATCAAGCAGTCCTTCCACCCCATCCTCCCATGTAACTGAGATTACAAGCATGAACCACCACACCCACTGTCTTTTTAAATGCTAGTCCACAGTTATGGATTACACCGAAGTTCCTGATAACACCCTCACTCCCCCCACCCTATTTTTGTCTTCCAGGTATAGGGCTCAAGGAATAAGTGCAAATAAATTTGTGGACTCTACGTTCTATCTTCTTTTGGACTTGATCACGTTTTTTGACGAGTATCATAGTGGCCATATTGATAGAGCTTTTGATGTAAGTTTCAGGAAAGGCGTTTGAAGTGCAAGTTAATGTATGCCCTTGAAAATCCAAAATACTTCATGGAATTTACTTAAAACAAAGGAGCTATCACCAGCATGTTTGTTAAATGCTGTTTGTTAAATACATGTTAAAGGACAAGTACAGTCCTGGGACTTTAAAGGAGTTTTCTGTGTTGCTTTTTTTTTTTCCTATTCTTTTCCCCTTTAATGGAAAACAGAGAAGTTTCTCAAAGTAATTTGAAATCTCTGAATTTTAAAAATCGTGTCAGAAAATGAGGATAAGAATTAAGTTAGCTAGTTAGAATCAAAGCCTTTGTGTGTACAAGGGGGAATGGCATTTCCTATAAAGAAGCCCTTTGGAGTATGTGAGGTGCTGACTTTACATGTAGAGAGATGAAGTGACTGTGATGGTTGTGTCATATGGTGCTGGTGGTTGTTTTAAACAGATAATTGAACGCTTGAAGCTGGTGCCCCTGAATCAGGAAAGTGTGGAAGAGAGAGTGGCCGCCTTCAGAAATTTCAGCGATGAAGTAAGTTCTTTCTTCTTGAGTTATGGAACTCCTTTTTCCTCACTTCCACCGAAAGCTTTTTCTTTTCCTGTAGCTGACAGCTTTAAAAGTTCTAGTTACAATAACTATCCAGACTGAGTTTTTCAGAGTGATTCCCTTTCAGATACCTTGGCCTGGCTTTTCTGTGAGTGTATATATCCCCAACAGATTATTGTCTGAATTCCTGATTCAGAAAATACAGTCACTTCAGTGATTGACATGTTCTTGGGAGAAAACAGTTTCTGGTTGATCCTGTGAGGTCTGGTTTAATTCTTCTATTATCCGCTTGTACTAGAGGATATTTTAGTGCTTAACTCTGATCATCTTTAAGTAGTTCCATCAGGTGAATGAAACACATCATGATTCACTGCTACCCTTGCCCTCCCTGATCTGTTTGTCTAAAGAAGCAAATGCAGTGACCGTGGACTAAGCTATCACTCTACAAGCCCCAGAGCCACTGTCTGTCTGTTGAGTTTCTAACACATTGCCAGCGTCTAGCCTAGGGTGCTCAGCTGGGCTGCATGCTGGAATCTCTCGGAGAGTTTTTTAAAACCCTCATGCCTAGACCCCAGAGATTCTGCTTTCCTGATGTGGGTTGCAGCCCAGACCTCCCTCAGTCATTCCAGTGTGTGGCCCAGGTACACTCTTCTCTAGGACTGCATTCGACTCAGCTCTCGACATTATGGACTCTAGAACCAGCTGCCTGGTTCTGGGATGTCACTAGTGGTCTTTCAGTTTAAAATTGTTCCTCATTGAGCAGATGCCTTTTATAAAATGTCTCTGGCCTGGTGTGGTAGCTCACGCCTGTAATCCCAGCATCTTGGGAGGCCAAGGTGGACAGATCACCTGAGGTCAGGAGTTCAAGACCAGCCTGGCCAACATGGTAAAACCCCGTCTCTACTAAAAAGTACAAAAATTAGCTGGGCATGGTGGTGCATACCTGTAGTCCCAGCTACTTGGGAGGCTGAGGCATAAGAATCGCTTGAATCTGGGAGGCAGAGGCTGCAGTGAACTGAGATTACACCACTTCACTCCAGCCTGGGCAATGGAGGGAGAATTTGTCTCAAAAAAAAAAAGTTTCCGTTTTAGAGAAGGAAGTAAGGCCAGTTCTGCACATGAAGAGGGGTGTTGACTACTGTGGTACACACAGTTCAGAAGGTCTTGCACTTTGCTGACCTTCCCTTTTTATACCTGCTGTGGTTTCTACCCTTAGCCACTTGCTCCTTTGTTATTTCTAGCCTTTCCTTGGATGCATCCTTCATTGCATCAGGGATTAAAGTAGTGCACCAGGGCTTGCCCTTGTAGATGCTCCCAAGGACTCTTTTAGGGCCATGCAGATCCAGTGGAAACAGCCCAGTGGGTTTGAGAGAGTGGGGAATGGTAGGGACTGTGGAGAACTAGTGTGTGCACCTATACCTCCTGACATTCAAGTTCAGATTATTTAATGGCAGCCACTCTGCTGGCCAGTCCAAGCCTAATGCTGACCAGATGTCAGCATGCTTTTGGCTTGCTGCCCCTAAGGGAGAAATGGCATAAAGGAACAGGAACAGTGACCACCTGACCTGAGCAGCCTTGCTTGGGGTTTTTCTCACACTTTACATTTCAGTGTCATCAGCTCCTTTTGGGTGACTGTGTGGCTCTCCACCTGGCAGTGGTGAGGAGTGATGCAACCAGGCCTGCCTGGAGCAGCCCACCCTCCACCTCTGGTTGGCCCCAAAGGCTTGGTTCTTTTTCTTTACTCTGTGTTTCTCTCTGTGTAGATCAGGCACAACCTCTCAGAAGTGCTTCTTGCCACCATGAACATCTTGTTCATACAGTTTAAGAGGCTCAAGGGGACAAGTCCATCCTCGTCATCCAGGCCCCAGCGAGTCATTGAGGACCGCGACTCTGTAAGATTCCAGCGTTCATGAGAAACATTGCTGAGCACCACCTTTCTGTTTTGGAATCCTTTGCACTCTAATGAGGCCACATAACCTGAAACTGCTCTTTCTCCTTAGTACCTGGCAGCTGGATAAGTCTCGTGTCAGGAGACTCCCAGAGGAAATCAAACCTTAAAGGGATTGCTGCTCTTCTCAAGCTTAAAAAAAATAAAAAGATGTACTAGGTCTGCAGATCTTACCTTTTAACAGATCAGAAAGAATGCTAATTTCTAGTTGACTCCATAAGAACTTCCTGCATATTTTAAAAGATACGTTTATTTTGTTAGTCCGAGCTCATTAGTGAATACTTTTATTAAAACCGTACTTTATTTTTGATCAACACATTAATGTGAACCCTTGTTTCTCCTGTCACTGTGCTCACAGTGACCCTAGAAAGGTAACTAGGTCAGCATTTTGTCCTCTCTCACAGCTGAGGAAACTGAGCTGTGGAGTAGGGAAGCAACTGCCCCCAGGTGGTAGGCAGGCGACGGGCCGTGTCTGGAGGCTGGGGCTCTCTGACACCTGTGCCCTTTCTGCTGCCTGTGGTACCTCCAGCAGTTCATGGGTTAAGTGGAATCCAGGTAGCTGGAACCCTGGGGCTCACAGCATATGTTGTCTGATTACAAAAAAGAGCAAAGGTATTTTTTGATCCAATTAAACCATAAGGGGGCAGTCCAATGGTGTTTGCTTCCCCCCCCCCCTCCTTTTTTGAGGCAGGGTCTGACTCTGTCACCCAGGCTGGAATGCAGTGACATGATCTCAGCTCACTGCAACCTCCACCTCCTGGGCTCAAGCCGTCCTCCTACCTTAGCCTCCCAAGTAGTGGGGACTACAGGTGCATACCACCATGCCCAGCTGATTTTTGTACTTTTCATAGACATGGAATTCCACCACATAGCCCGGACTGGTCTCGAACTCCTAAGCTCAAGAGATCCCCCACAACTTCGGTCTCCCAAAGTGCTAGGATTACAGGTGTGAGCCACCGTGCCCGGCCTCACAATGGTGTTTTTAAAAATTACCTTTCCTTTAACCTTTGCACTTAATTTTTGATGAGACTCTCAGGAGCTCAGTGTCTAACATTAAACCTGATTTTTGCAGCCAAGAAGCCTTGAAAATCCGACTTCTGCCTCCAAGGATGTCTGTGAGCTCATTCCACTGTGACCTCACAGGCATTATTGTTGACAAAACTTGTGCTTAGTGAAAGATGGCAGAAATTTCCACCCTCAGGAATGTGGGTAACAGTGCTCAGGAGTGGTCCACTGAAGTTGTCAGCCCATCCAGGTGCACACCACAGCATTTGCTGCGCTTCCCCCTGCCCCTGGACAGACAGGAGTCTAGATGCCTACCACATGGCAGGACTCCTTTTTGATGATAGAAACCCAGTGCAGTGATGTTTGTGAATGTGAGTATTGAGATGGTGGACACTGAGATGGTGGACACTTCTTGGTGCTCTGTGTGCCATTTACAGTTCAGGGGAGGGCTTGCCCACAGAGAAGAGCTGGTGCCCTGGCAGGCCATATCCCACATCTGAAGATCATTCTCCTGCCTTCCTTTTGCCCACCACTCTCCTTTTTCTTTCTTTTTCTGAAAGGTAGGGGTGGATAGGATTAAGCAGAAGGTTATATTTAAAAGTTATGTGCCCAAGAAATCTGCAAGCCCACAGATGTCCTTGGTTTCATGGTTTAAAGTGAGATGCCGCCCAGTAAGAGGGTGAATCCCTAGAGCTCATTTAACAAGAGCTCACGCACTTTTATTTACTTCTACAGAAAATACGATGGGTATTCTCATCACAAAGTCATATTTCTTTTTATTTGGACATTAATAAGGACATATATTCGCTAGTTTGTTTCACACATCAGGTAAAAAGCATTTGTTTTTCAATTTTCTTATGGAATGGTACTTAAGTAAGCCTAGTAAATGATTCTTGAGTTTTTCTTTAAAGTCTTGTTACTAGTCCAGAAAGGTGTCTATAGATTCTCCCTTTCTAGTCCAGATTTAATTTAAATTTGTAGGACCATCTTTTCCCCTCCTGGAACAATCCAGGAATTCCATAAATACTGTTGCCTGGAGAAAGAAAGGCCACGCATGTATGTTGGGAAGGGAGGAACAGGAGGAATGAAAGGAAGGAAGGAAGAGGAAAGATGCATGGGAGGAAGAGAGCCAAATTGGTGCTGCACAGTCACAGCCCTTGCCTTCAGTGTTACAGGGTCTTCATGGAGCTCTGGAGACTCAGATCCATGTAGAAGCAGATGGACAGAAACCAGCCAGAGAGAGAGGCTCAGAAAATTGGAGCAGGCAGTTCTGAAGCTCAGGGCTGTGTCAAAAGCGAACCAAATGTGTTGGGGTGAGGCAGCTTGCCTGCAAACCCATCTGCCTTTTGCTGAGTAGATGGGTTTGGATGCCTGTGGAACAGGGGCCTCTGGGGATGAGCTTTGCTAACTTTGTGTCATGCTGAAGGAATATGACAGAGGAGGGTACAACTGTCATCCACCAGGGATCGGTGCCTGACACCCCAGGGTAGAGGATGGAAGAACATGAAACAGTGCCCTGACTTGAAAGTTAACTGATTTCCTTCCCTTTCTTCCCTTCTCTCTCAGCAACTCCGAAGTCAAGCCCGAACCCTGATTACCTTTGCTGGAATGATACCCTACCGAACGTCTGGGGACACCAATGCAAGGCTGGTGCAGATGGAGGTCCTCATGAATTAAGTGCCATGCTTTGGGGGCTTCTGGGTCTGCACACTGTCAGTACATCAGGCACATGGGCCCACTAGGGTGGGGTTTCTGGTTTTGTTTCTGTTGTGTTTTGGTTTGGTTTCTGTATTATGTATTTTTGTCAACACCAATAAATTTCTTTGATTTGTATTTCTTTTCAACATTCTTTTATTTTCTTTTTTCCTTTGAAATTTTGTTTACATTTTTATTTGTGTAATGAGGGGAAATGCTGTCACTAGCTCTTGGGCCAGGGAATGAGAAGCTATGTAGATACTTACCATTTGGTTAAATTGACCTTAAATAATTAAAAATTTAGCCAAAATGAGCCAGGAAACAAACCCTTTGGGAGTTACTTTTATTTAGGTATAATATTTCATATAGGAGAGTCACGATTCTTTTTCACATTTTTGTTTGAACGTGAAAGTCAACCTCAGCCTTAGAAGATGTAAAATTTGTGTGAAATATCAAGCACTCCGTGTCCTCCTCTTCTCGGGTGTGACTTTAAGTCCAGATGGTTCAAGACCATCCCCCAGATCATCAGCTCTGATTGCAGGATTCATCAGTTTGCTTTCCTTTTGCAATCCCACTGGAGATAAAAGTATAGACCTAGAAAAAGCCTTAAGAAGGAAGGTTGCAGGTACCCTAGCTCGCACTTGAAGGGGTAAACCTCGCCACTTAACCCCTCTGTAGCTGCTCTGCTGTGAGTTTGACTGCTGAGGCTTGTACACGCCCCTCCTAGAAAGAAGTTTAAGCCCCTCTTTCCTCTGGTGGTCAGTTCCTGTGCTCAGACAATCCCCATCCCCCTTTCCTACTCATGAAGGTAATTGAGCAGGCAAGCTCGTGGGTCATGTGCTAAGTCTGTAGTGTACAGAATTCAAACCACCACATGGCATTGGCACCATGGCTGTTTGCTCCCTGAGCAGTAGTTGTCACCCATCATTTGCTCTGTTTCTCCCACCATCAGTCCCAAAGCCTTGAACTAAACCAGAGAGGAAATTAGGTCGTGTTTGTTCCCGAATGGGCCAACTGGAGCCTTGAAACACTGGGCAGTGGTTTGATGGACAGCTCCTGAGGTGGATTCTTTACCAGCAGAATGTTAAGATCCCCAAAAGTGCCTTTGCTTCTAGGGAGAAGTTTCTGTCTTGTCACAGGGTGTGGTCACCCCAACCATCCTCCAGTTGTTAAAATAATTGTTACCTTTTTTGGGGGGAAGAAATAATCTATAGATAATGGGACCAACTGCTGCCCATCATAGGATTCCACGTTCCAGGAAGGATACAGCCTGAGGTTCAGTGGGGCTGTGTTCTGCCTTCTTCCTATAGTCCACTCTTGTCACCCTGGAGGAGTGCCTTCAATTGAGCTTTACTAGAAAGTCTTGAAACATGAGCCCTGCAGGGGACTTGATTTAGCAAGTTGTGCCCTGCTTATATGTGCTGATTTAAGCTAATCAAATGATTTAATAGTGCTTTTTTAAAAAGAGTACTCCAGGCCAGGCACGGTGGCTCACACCTGTAATCCTAGCACTTTGGGAGGCCGAGGCAGGCAGTTCCCTAGAGATCAGGAGTTCGAGACCAGCCTAGCCAACATGGGAAAACCCCGTCTCTACTAAAAATACAAAAATTGGCTGGGCGTGTAGTCCCAGCTACTGTGGAGGCTGAAGCAGGAGAATCACTTGAACCCAGGACGCAGAGATTGCAGTGAGACGAGATTATGCCACTGCACTCCAGCCTGGTCAATAGAGTAAGACTCTGTCTCAAAAATAAAAATAAGAGTACTCTGGACTTTACATAAAGTGCGAATTAGTACTTTTTTTCCCTAACATTAGATTTTACTTGCAGATAGAAATATAACAGTGCCACAAATGAGAAAGCTCTAGTTGTTTACATGTTTGCTCCTGGCTTACCTCTTCTTCACTATCCCATGTGAATCATGAGTTTGCCTTTCCTTGCATCATGCAGTCCAGGTTGTCCCAGATAGAACTGCACGCCAGCCCTGCATCCAGGGGAGGAGGTACTTTGACCTGTAAATGAGTCCTACAATGAGACTGGAGAGAAAAGCATCCCAACCTTGAGCTGCTCTGCTAGGGGAGCTGTGAGTTGGGAGAAAAGTGGTCACTGGTTAGCAGTTGAGGACTTGCTGAGAGAGACATTTGTAGGAGAAATAAGATAACTAGGTTCCCAGAAGGGCCAGGCAAATCCCAGTTCTTGTGCAACAAGTTGATTCTGTGATTGACCACAGGCTGCTGGGACTGTGCCGAGATGAGAAACAGGCTGAATTTGCAAGGCCACATTAGGTTGCCATGTACCCATCCTTATAGCTTATGCTCAGAAGTCATGACCCTGTGACAGGTTATTAGCTTAAAAACTCATCTTCAGCTCACTTTTTCAGAGAACTAAGTCTTTCCTTAGATGTTGGGACAGGATTTCACTATTTACCCAAAGAAACTAATAGAAAGTGTCACTAGGTGTATCTTGTCTTCCAGATGTGAGATTTCCATCTTTCTAATGAAATCAAAGGTACTTCGAGACTGTCAGGGTTGGTTCCTGTCTCAGAATGGCTCATAATAAACTCACTCAAAGGAAAGTACTGACTTGACTTGGATCCTTTTCAGAGGCCTGGAGATTTAACTTCACAGATTGTTACTTTGGCTTAAAAAAAAAAAAAACTCTTGTCTCCCCAACTTCAGAGGGAAAACTAAGCGAAACTGGTGAGCTCTGCCACAGCAGACACCTTGCCTTTATCACTCATGAGCCAGGTGGGCTCATCAAAGAGCAGGAAGCGCCCATTTTCACTGGGGCCACGATGGAGACCCAGCTCCTGCCCTCCACGAACTTACAGTCTAATTAGAGTCTCTTAAGGATAATTTGGCAGCCACTGTTACTCTTCTGGTGCATCATTTAAATAGGGTAGGCAACTGTAAAGCAAAGAACTCTAGACTTTTCTGCAGTGTCCAGTATTTGCTGACTGAAGAAAATCCTGAGGATGATTCTTCTGTCTGGATTTTTACCCTTGCCTGCTCCTGGTCAGAACCCTTAATACTAAATTTAGCAATTATATGCAGCTCTGCCAACATCCTACTGCTTTTGACTGGATCTCTGCAATCCTTTTTCTCTATTAGGCATAAGAACCTTTGTCTAGTTCATTAGGTAGTTCACATCACTTGCTAGATTTCCAACAGGCCACTCAGGAAGTGACTTGAGCATGCTGAATGCTGAGTCAGAGAATGAAGCCCTGGGCTGGCGGGTTGCCCCAGGCCTGCCAAAGTTTTGGCAGCCCCCACACTGACTATGAACTCTCCCTTAACCTCAGTTAGCTGGGAGAGGAATTGAGCGAGCCCTGTGTCAGCAAATTGGGAGAAGGCGTTACTTATAAAAGTCTTGGTGGAAATGTGCATTTTATATCAGAATCGGGCTTTTGCTCCTGCATCTCAGGAATATCAAGAAGAACTGAGCATCTCATTAAACAGGAGTTGTCTAGAACTGTGCAGGAAACCCCCATTCTTAATCCTATGCTGAATACAGAAGTCATCCCATCTCCTGTCATCTTCTGACAGTTCCACAGTATATTGGTATCCCTCACAGGGCAGGGACAGGAAGGAAGTCAATCTATCTTTCTGCCACTTGTTTCCAACTGAAAAGGAAAAACGCTTAAAATTACTAGCTAAAATGTTCTGAAAAGAGATTTCAAGTGGTCTGTGCTGCTTTTTGCCTTGTATGCACGTAACTTGTGATTGGTTAGATAGGCCACATGTTTATCAGCCAAGGTTCAATTTCAGTAGATCATTTCAAAACCTCTTTGTGTGCTGGGCTGTGCCAGGTAGCTGAAATATCCGAGGTAAATCAAGCACTGATTTGTTCCCAAAGTTGTGCATAATTCTTTAAAACTGGGCTCACTTTTTTTCCTCTTTTAGCCAGGATCACCTAAGTGAAGTACTCATGGTTCTAAGTTGCTAACCCAGGGAAGGAGGATATTTTCCTGTCCTAACTTTGGTTTTTGAAATATGCTTATACTGTGTGCCCTCCCTGGGGTATCTGGCCCACAGTGGATGGCTCAGCAGATGTTTGAGTGAGCAGATGCTTTGCTTTGGCCTCCTGTGCCAAGCTCTTCCCCACATCCTCTGGATCAGCTCCATGTGCCTAGATTCAGACTCTGTGATTCAGCTTGGGGGCCCTTAATAGGCATTCAGTCTGAAAGAAGGTGGAGGAGAATAACGTCTCCTAGGATCAGATGAGTCTCCGGGCTGTTCCGTCAAAGACAGAAACTTGTAGAGCTGCACAGCACAGGGAAACATTGAGAAGGGGGTGGAAATTTGATTTACTGTGAATAACGAAGATTGGTTCCTTGAAAAAGGGAGGGGGTGCTGGCAGAAACCCAGCACTGCGCTGGCACACTCTGTGTGCCTGGCTGCCTTTGCCCTTGAGCTTCTATTTCTTGGGGATGGGGAGGGCAAAAAAGTTTGCCCCAGACACTGGCTTCTGTTTAAGCAGGAAGTGGGGAGCCAGTGATCCCAGAGGGGACCTCAGCATCAGAATATATACTTTGGTGGCCTCAGCAGACCTGGCCTAGACAGGACTTCAGGTGGCACCGAGGGCTTTACGGCCTGCAGGTGAGGCCCTTCAGGTGGGTCAGATTTAGCAAATAAAATGTGGGACACTCAGTTAAGTTTGAATTTCTGATAAACAGTGAAGAAGCTCCTGGTGTAAATATGTCCCAGTTCTGTGTGGCTGCCCTATCTGGGCTTGCCTCTGCTGGCACTTGCTGCCCTGCCACGGATTGCCAGGAGCTCTCCAGCGGAATTGGATTACCCTGATTTTGTGCATTGTTTGTGCTTGTGTGGGCATCGGAAATGACCATGAGATATGAAGTCACTTGAGAGAGGGCAGTAACTGGAGTTCAGTTTTGAAGAGCTAAGCAGGCAGCTGAGCAGGATAATGTGGGCCCCAGTTGACCTCAATGGCTGTCATCTACTGAGTATTTTTCCACCAGGAATTTCAAATGCTGTGTATTTTAGAAAGAAAGGAAAGAGGCAAAGTACAGCCTTTTCTCACTTGATCAGGAATTTGTGTTAGAAACTCAGTGGGGGAGATATTCTTTGCATTTTTCAGTTGGCTGATTATTTTCCTTTTTTTCGTTTTTGCTTTTTTTGAGTCACTCTGTGTGGTGCTTGTGGGAGTAGGGAGAGGGTGGGAGACCATTAGTGGATGTGTTCTACATGTTCCTTTCTGTACAGTAACTTCTGCATTTACTCTGTTTAGGATGGTTCCTTCACCACCACCCCCTGTCTGTAGCCAGTAAATTTCTGGAATGTTCTCCCAAAGTGCCATGTGCCCCCTTTGTTCAGTCCTTCAATGGAAGAGAAACCTCTCTCAGGCCTTTCCTGGGAATATCCTTAGCTGAGGCACAGCCTGGGGGCTCCTCAGAAGGCAACAGAAGTGCCTCTACCTGGCCTTGGGGGTTAATGAGCCAGGCCCTTTCTCCACTCCCTGCAAAGAAGGCTCCTAAGGCCTATCCGGTCCCTGGGTCTGCGAAGTCCCCACAGGTCTCTGTAAGTACAGGACTCCCGTCCCAGCTCCAAAGTCGTGCTTTCTCCCCCTGATCTTCAGAATTCCTGGGGGTTGGGGGAAGGTCAGATTCTGGCTGCAGGTGTGGTGGGTCAGTAAGTCAGAAGCATTCTGGTGATAAACCCAGCATGGGCCATGCATTTTGGGGCTGGGAACAGCTAATATCTGTAACCCCTTGTTTTAGGCCTTCAGTGGAAAGCATTGTAAATGGGGGTGAGAGCTACTTATTGCCCTTGGGGAAGGGGAGCCGGAATTTGGGGGCCATGCTTTGGCGGAGTGGCAGAAGAGGCTTGGGCCTGAGCTTGGGACAGATGTCTCCTGCTCTCTTGGACAGGAGCTGTCTGTGCTTTTTACCAGGGTGGGTATTTTCAGGATCTGGGGCATGGGATTCTGCTCGAGGACATGCAGCTGGCTAAGGAGGTAGGGTATTCATATCTCTCCACCTGGGGACCTGCCCTAATAAGGACCCCTGAAGTGACATAGGTCACCTGCCAAGTGCCCATGTGCTATCCCTAAAGGGGCTCCACAAAAGAGTTTCAGCCCCTGCCCTTTGCCTGGGGCCCTCAGCTTGTGCCAGTATCTGGGGGGCCATTTCCTGATGAGTCACCTGAGACTCTGGGCCTCATACCAGTGCCCCTCAGACCCCATCAGCTGGTTTAATAGCCTCCTGTGGGACTATGCAGCGCCTCCTGGAACTGGGGCTGGCAGCCTGTGGCTGTGGAGGAGAAACTGTCAGGGGGTGGGAGTGGGTGGAGAGAGGGCCTCTGGGGATAAGCGTGGCCCTGTTTATTGGAGTTTCTTAAAAGCTGAAGGCTTTTCAGTGGATCCTTTCTGGGTCCTCAGTTAAAACCATTAGAATGCCATCCAGATGGCAAAGGAAGAAGACAAGACCATTGGTCACCCCAACATAAGA
Source organism: Cheracebus regulus (assembly GCA_963574635.1). NCBI lineage: Eukaryota > Metazoa > Chordata > Mammalia > Primates > Pitheciidae > Cheracebus > Cheracebus regulus. The sequence goes on from CAUYQU010098468.1 coordinate 12,886, forward strand.
GGCACCTCAGCTGTTCCTTGAAATGGCTAGGTTTGCATGGGAGCCCTGACAGGCAAACAGCCACAGAGAAATATGAGGACTGATGGTAGGAAGTGAGGCCCCAGAAGCTGGGGAAGCTGCCTGCTGGCAGTGCTGTTGCAGGGAGAGACATTTTCATTGGGGAGATTGGCTGGAGATTCTTATTCCTCAGTTTTCCCTAATGTCTCTTTCCCATAGTGCCAGTCCGGAGGCATCACCCCCACCACACCACTGACCCTACCATATGCGGGATGGGTTTCTGATCAGCTTGACAGAGCAGCTGGCTTGAATTTTTAGGAAAATTTAAACCAAACCAAAAAGAGCACTTTGTTTCTTCAAAAGCAGATGTTTAAGATTTGGCCCTCTGGTGGCTGGCAGCTGTCAGTAGCATCAGAAAGCAGGAGAATGTCAAACTTCTTTGAAAACTAAATTCTGAAAGCAAGGGCTCCACAACAGCAGAAGGTGGAAGATGGGAAGAGGGAAAGGTGAGGAACATGGGATGACCGTGCCCTGGCCGGAAGGAGCAAGTTCTGGCCAGGCAGCCACCCTGAAAGGCTTCAGAGCTTTGGAGCTGCAAGTCCTTCCATTGCTCTGAACCAGTTTGCTCTTATAGGAAGCAGGCATGACAGTTTCTATTCCAACAGGCCACTGGGAAGAGCAAGTTAAAACCACCTGTCTGTTGCCTGTCGCACAGTGGGAGCTCCATAAATAAATGTTAATTGTGGCCACCCAGCTCCTAGCCTTGTGTAATTGGTCTCCAAGGCTATAGGTGTGTCCTCTACCACTGGGCTTCTGGCCTTCACAACAGGGTCTGCATATGGGAGCAGGTCAAATCAATTACTCCCACCCCGGGGATGCCTTTTTTTTTTTTTTGGCAAGAACCAAAATTAGGTAAAATTGATGAGCCAAAAATTTGCTAATGGGGACAGGCATTGACATGTCAAGTTCAACTTGTGGTTCTTATTTATTTAGAAACTCCTAAGTGGAGAATGCAGTTCAACAGATGTTTAAGGTTCTACCCTGTGCCAGGCACTGTTCTAGGCACAGGGTCACAATGGTAAACTGAATCAAGATCTCTGCCCTCAAGGAGCTTCCTTCTTACTGGACTGAGTGATAATAAGGGGCTTCTTCCTATAAGGGTTCCTCCCAGGCTGACTCAAGAGCTTCGCTTATCCATCAGCACCCACCATGGCCCTTGAGGCAGGGTCCCACTCTGTCACCCAGATTGGAGTACAGTGGTGTGATCTCGGCTCACTGCAACCTCCGCCTTGGGGGCTTGAGCATCCTCCCACCTCAGCCCTCTGAGTAGCTGGGACTACAAGCACACACCACCTCACCCAGCTAATTTTTATGTATTTTTTGTAGAGACAAGTTTTTGCAATGTTGCCCCGGCTGATCTTGAACTCCTGGATTCAAGTGATCTGCCAGCCTTGGCATCCCAGAAGACTGGGTTTACAGGTGTGAGCCACTGTGCCTGGCCCACTATGGGGTGATTTCTGACACTAAGGTGCAATCCCTGCTTTCTGAGGTCCACTGTGTTGTTGGGGAAAAGAAGCAGGTTATGTACATGTACACACAGACATACCATAATCAAATAGGAAGACTTAAAAAATGCCACAAGGAGCCAGGCATGGTGGCTCACACCTGTAATCCCAACATTTTGGTGGCCAGGGCAGGAGGATCATTTGAGCTCAGGAGTTTGAGACCAGCTTGGGCAACATGGCGAAACCCTGTCTCTATTAAAAAAAAAAAAAAAAAATACAAAATTTAGCCAGGTATGGTGGCATGAGCCCATAGTCCCGGCTACTTTGAAGGCTGAAGCAGGAGGATCACTTGAACCTGGGAGGTGGAGGTCAAGGCTGCAGTGAGCTGAGATTGAACCACTGCACTTCAGCAGCCCTAGTGACAGAGCAAGACCCTGTCAAAAAAAAAAAAAAAAAAAGCCACAAAGGGCCATATAAAGGGGAAAGATTCCTAGTGGCTGGGGATGCAGGAGCTGTCTGCGAGTGACCAGAATTCAGACCTACAGAGATGGGGGAGCACTGCATGGCTGTGTACATCCTGCTAGCCCAGGATACAGGGAGCCCCAGCTCCCCTTGGCCTGGCCACAGCTTGCCTGCTTCACATGCCCCAGTGGCGTCGCACATCTGTTAATCTCTCCCATGACCCTGAAGCAGGAGAAACAGCAGGACTCAGGTGAGTTGAGGGACCTGCCGGAGGTCCCAGGCCTCATGAACATCCTTCTCCTGGCCAAGCAGAAGCCTGACTCTAGGGCATCTACCTTGTTCAAGAGGTAAGTTTGTGGCGGGTATGGAGGGAACCTAGGGTGTATGCGGCCCATGAGACAGAGAGATGAGTCGGGTGGTCTGACTTGGAGGCACACACTTGTCTGTGCAAACCAATAATTAGAAGGTTTCCTGTTGTCCTTGGGCAATGAATCCAGCACAAAAGGGCTGGTAGTCAGTTTATATGTTCCTGTGTCTAACCAGGAGAGAAAAAGCTCTTTAAAAGTCTTTTACAATATGAAAGATAAAGAAAAAAAAAAAACTTTAGATCAGCAATCCCTTTATCAAGAAGAGCCAGATTCTGTGCTGCACACAAACTTAATTAACATCCTCTTTCCTCAAGCTTACAGCGCCAGCTCCACAGTTCACAGCCCTGGCTTCATCTTAGAATCACCCAAGGAGTTCTCACAGCTACTGATTTCCAAGCCCCTGTCCCCTGAGCGTCCCACTTAACCGGCCTGGGGAGGGGCCAAGGCACTGATTCTTGTTTTTTAAAAGCCCCCCAGGTGATTTTCATGCACTGCTAGGGTCAGGAACCATTGCTGTGACTGAAGCAGGGAGTGATTAAGTAGGCCTGTGGACCTTTCTAACTGTGGAAATCCCCCAAACCCCTTCTCCAACACAGATTTTCATACAATGTCTGAGATGTACTAAATAGGAAGATGCAAATTCTATCTGGTTAGGGAAAAACATGCACGATGCCAAGTCCCATTGGGTCAGCTTACCCACTCTGTACCCACCAAGGTCAAAGCCAGCCTGGCTGTCCAACATGGTTTTCGATGATGAGAAGTTAACTGGTAAAAATGGCATCAGAGGCCAGGCATGGTGGCTCACACGTATAATCTCAGCACTTTGGGATGCCTAGGCGGGTGAATCACTTGAGGCCAGGAGTTTGCAACCAGCCTGGGAGGTGGAGGTTGCAGTAAGCCGAGATCCCGCCACTGCACTCCAACCTGGGCAACAGAGTGAGACCCCCTCGCAAACAAAGCCATCAGATAAAGTCATTGTGTGTGAAGGGCGGGCGGCGGGGGGGCGGGGGTACATTTTTTAGGAGATCACAAGTGAATGCGCACTTGACACCTCTGGTTGGAGCCCAGGGCCCTGATCAAAAATGCCCTTTCCCAGTGACCAGCTCCCCCAGCCTTTCCGCGTTCACCACTGGCAGGCATGTTCCCTGAATGGGCTTGTCCCGAGCCTCTTCAGTGCACTGTGCTTCCACTAACTGGAAGCTCCCTCCAGGTAAGGAGCCGACTTCTGTTCCCCAGGCCACCCCTCAAACTTCCTACTGTGGGGCTCCATACCCTGCAGCACCTGCACCAAGTCAGAGCACAAAGGTCCACCATGGCCCCAGCCTGAAGTGCAGACTCCCCTTGGAGGCAAGCCCCAGTGTGCTGGGTGACCATTGGCAGAAGATCCTTTAGAGCTCTGCTTTGGGATGATAAGGAGGTCAGCCGCTTATTTCAGGTGTCTGTCGAAGGGTCGGCCAGATTACGTGGGAGAGCCTCTGGACATTGAGCTTCCAGGTCTCTGAATGTTCTCTGCTTTTACATACATGCGATGCCTCTCAAGGCCTAGGTGCTGATGACTCTAAAAGCTAACTCCGGGTTTCTGCTTTTGGACCTGAGCTCCTCCTCTTCCCACTCCTCCCTCTGCCTCAACTTTTAAAAACAAACAAAAACATGTAGCAGCTGCCCTTACCAAAAAGCACTGCCTTAAACAAGTAGAGGATGAGTGAGTTTTCTCCTACCTTTCTTCTAGCTAAAGAAGAGCTAGGACCAAAAAAAAAAAAAAAAAAAAAGTTTATATTTGAAGAGTATTATTAATGTCCTCCAAAATGCTGCTTTCACAAATCCCCTCTTAATATCATCAGAAAGTCCACAGCTGGACAGAATTATCTCCACTTGACAAACAGTGACTCAAAAGCACCAGGTCAGAAAGTAGGCTGTACAGATCTCAGCCAGGCCTCTCGGCTCATATCCTTCCTCACTTCCTGGACTGGGCCTGGCTTGAGGGCATGGGTCGGGGAGCTTAGCTTTCAAAAGAAACTCTGAGATTCTAGCCCTCCTGGTTCTGGTCGTAGGAGCAAGTCATAGGCCCCTAGACTCCAAAAATATTCATTAAAGAGGATTTGGATTAGAAATCTACCTGTGGAATTCAAATGGGACAGAATGATCATGTTGCTCCTATTGCTTTCAGGAAAAAAAAGATTTCCAATGAAATTTGAAAATGAAGGCAGGGCGCGGTGACTCACACCTGTAATCCCAGCACTTTGGGAGGCCGAGGCAGGTTGATCACCAGGTCAGGAGATTGAGACCATCCTGGCTAACACAGTGAAACCCCATCTCTAAAAAAAAAAATAAAAATAAAAAATTTGAAAATGCTGGCCGGGCATGATGGCTCACACCTGTAATCCCAGGGCTTGGGAAGGCCAAGGCAGGTGGATCACTTAAGCCCAGAAGTTCGAAACCAGCCTGGGCAAGGAGACCTTGTCTCTATAATTTTTTTTAAATTTTAATTAGCTAGGTGAAGGCTGGCTGTGGTGGCTCATGCCTATAATCCCAGCACTTTGGGAGGCTGAGGTGGGCAGATCACCTGAGGTCAGTAGTTTGAGACCAGCCTGGCTAATATGGTGAAAACCCATTTCTACTTAAGATACAAAAGATTGGCCGGGCTCAGTGGCTCACGCCTGTAATCCAAGCACTTTGGAGGCCAAGGCAGACGGATCACCTGAGGTCAGGAGTTCAAGACCAGCCTGAGCAACATGGTGAAACCCTGTCTTTAAAAAAAAAAAAAATACAAAAGATGAGCCAGGCGTGGTGGCACATGCCTGTAATCCCAGCTAGTCAGAAGGCTGAGAGGTAGGAGAATGGCTTGAGCCCGGGAGGAGGAGGTTGCAATGAGCCGAGATCGTGCCATTGCACTCCAGCTTCTACAAAAGTGAAACCCCTCAAAAAATAAATTTTAAAAACCCTCTCAAAAAATTAAAAAATTAAAAATTAACTGGGTGTAGTGTAGCCGCAGCCTGTAGTCCCAGCTACTCGGGAGGCTGAGACGGATGAGAGCCTGAGCCTGGGAGGTGAGGCTGTGGTGAGCTGTAATCATGCCACTGCACTCCAGCCTGGGTGACAGAGTGAGACTCTGTCTCAAAAAAAAGACAGGCCAAGGATAGTGAAGACAATCGGTTTGAGTCCTTGGTTTCTGGGAGAGCACGTTGGCAGAGTCATCAGGGTGAAGGAACACATCTTGTGCCTGTTATTACAGGGCTGAATTGTTTTAGAATGACTGCTCCCCTTCGTGTTGCTGCAGCAGGGCTGAGCTCCAGCTAAACCTGCATGGACAGATAAAGGGTTGATGGAGGATTTTTTTAATGAGAAGAGGAAGAGGGTAAGAAATTAAATCTCACTCTTTTATCAGATAGTGACTACTGATCATGATTGCTCTTTCTGCCTTGGTTGCCAAGAAGCTCCAAGCTAACATTGGACTTTTTCCTTCTTAAATAATTGCTGATCTTTCTGCTTTCTGTGTCATCTACCTCACTCTACCCTGGTGCAAGCCAGAGAAAGTCACCCTTTCTCTCAAGCTGTGTAACATTTTATCCAGAGATTTATGTCTTCGTGCCTTAGCTTGTGGCTATTTGTTGGCCTTACCTCCTCTGATGAACTGTATGTTCCTGAGGACGATAACCATCCATTATCCTTCTGTGTGTCCTTCAAAATAGCCAGCTTGTGTTTAATGCATTATTAATATCTACAAGTGTGGAATGAATGTTAGTTAAATAAATAGGGATTTTTTTGTTTTTTTTTGAGACAGAGTCTTGCTCTTGTTGCCCAGGGTAGAGTGCAATGGCACAATCTGGGCTCACCTCAACCTCCGCCTCCCAGGACCAAGCGATTCTCCTGCTCCAGTCTCCCCAGTAGCTGGGCTTACAGGTGCCTGCCACCATGCCTGGCTAATTTTTGTGTTTTTAGTAGAGACAGGGTTTCGCCATGTTGGCCAGGCTGGTCTTGAACCAGCCTGGATCCTCCCACCACGGCCTCCCAAAGTGCTGGGATTACAGGTGTGAGCCACCATTCCCCGCCAGGTTTTTTTTTGTTTGTTTTTTGTATTTAAGTCCATGAAGAAAAAGGAACCAGGAGTCTTTCCTTTCTTTTTCTGAGACAGGATCTCACTCTATTATCCAGGCTGGAGCCAGGCAAACACGGTTCACTGCAGCCTCAACCTCCTGGGCTCAAGCGATTTTCCCACTTCAGCCTCCTGACTAGCTGGAACCATGGGCGTGCACCACCATGCCTGGCTCATTTCTAAAATTTTTTTGTAGAGACAGGATCTCCCTATGTTGTCCAGGTTGGTCTTGAGCTCCTGGGCTCAAGCTGTCCTCCTGTCTCAGCCTCCAAAATCACTGGGATTATAGGCAGGAGCCACCTCACCTGGCTGGGAGTCCTCCTTTTAACAATGAAAATGTCTTAACTCATCATGCATGTTTCCTTTTTTGCCTTAGTTATCGATAGCTTCAGTACTTTAACGTTCAACTGCTTTAACACTGTCCAGGTAGAGGGCCAGGACTGCAATACACATACCTGTATGTTCCTCAAGGCTCAGTTTCTATTTTATTTTATTTTTTTGAGATGGAGTCTCGCTTTGTTGCCCAAGCTGGAGTGGAGTGTCATAATCTCAGCTCACTGCAACCTCTGCTCCCTGGGTTCAAGTGATTCTCCTGCCTCAGCCTCCCAAGCAGCTGGGATTACAGAAGCCTGCCAGCACGCCTGGCTAATTTTTGTATTTTTAGTAGAGACTGGGTTTCAACATCTTGGCCAGGCTGGTCTTGAACTCCTGACTTCGTGATCCACCCGCCTCAGCCTCCCAAAGTGCTGAGATTACAGGTGTGAGCCACTGCGCCCGGCCTCAAGGCTCAGTTTCTTGGTCCTGGTTGCTGGAGAGATTGCAGTCCAGCCTCTGGCTTACCAGGCCTTCCCAGTGCCCAGTACCTCCACTGTTGCTCTGCACCCCCTACACTGTACAGGTTTTTATGTCTATTCCCCTCTTCCCCGTGAATATCAAGTCTGTGAGCCCCTTGTGGGCAGGGACCCAGATTCCTCCATTTGTACCCCTGGTCCTGGTGCTGTAGTGGCCTGGGGCAGCCATTGGTTGGGGAAGATGTTGTATGGGTTCATCACTGTCTCAAAACCGGAGGAGCCACACCCCAGAGGAGGAAGCCGGCGGAGTTCTGGTATCGTTGCTGCAGCTGGTGTTGTGAATCAGGCCGACGAGCAGCGCATCCTCTTACCCGGCTATTTCACGACACCAGGGTTGCATCATACCCATCCTCTCCAGGCGAGCCTCGTGGGACCGGGCCGGACGAAAGGACCTGGGGATGGGGTGGGGGTGGGAGTCTGTGTGTGAAAGCTTGTCCTCTGTAGCCTGCTGGATCTCAGCCCAGACTGCTCCTCAGAATCACCTGGCAGCTTTCAAAAAACACTGATGCTTCCTCACCTATTCTCTCCCAGGTCTATAGAATCTCCAGGGTGGAGCCCTGGAATCAGCATTTGTTAGAGGTTCCAGTGTGATGCCGAAGCTGTGAGTAGTCAAGGGAGGGCCCTGGAACTCACAGCCAGGGTCATTGCCTGTTCCAGCCTGACAGTTGCCATAGCCTTCGCCTGGCCCTCCCTGGCCCCATTTCTTTTACCACACCACTGCTGCCCTGGGCCAGCTTTTCAGAAACAGATGGGGCCTGAGACCCCAGGACAAAAGCCAGGCTTCTTATCCTAGCCTTCATGGCCTTCCCATCAGGGTTCTCTGCTTGGAAATGATACAATCATTTCCCCCATGGAGCTCTTCCAGGTCCTTCCTTCCTTTGAACCCTGCCCCACACAAATCCACATGCTGGTTCTGTCGGCTGTGCCTTCAGAATCTATCTCAGTTCCCAGCCCTTCCCACCATCCTGCCATCCCACAGCTACTCTCCCAGCCTGGCTACGACACCACTGTTGTGTACCTGTGGTGGCCCCTGACTAGTTTTTTTTTTGAGACGGAGTCTCTGTCACCCAAGCTAAAGTGCAATGGCGAGATCTCGACTGACTGCAACCTTTGCCTCCTGTGTTCAAGCGATTCTCCCACCTCAGCCTCCTGAGTAGCTGGGACTACAGACACCCGCCATCATGCCCAGCTAGTTTTTGTATTTTTATAGAGACAGGATTTCACTATGTTGGTCAGGCTGGTCTTGAACTCCTGATCTCAGGTGATCCATCCACCTCAGCCTCCCAAAGTGCTGGGATTGCAGGGGTGAGCCTCAGTGCCCGGCCCCTGACTAGTCTGACCTAGCCTTTCTCCCTCACCCCATTCTCTCGACAACAGCCAAAATGAGTTTGGAAAAATTAACCTGACCATCATAGAATATATTAGGACACCTCTAGCCCTGGCCTGTAAGGCTGGATGTTCCCTTTCATAGGTCTCAAATGCCATCTCCTTGGTCCATCTGCTCCAGCCACACAGGCCTCCTTGCTAGTCTGGAAGCCCTCGTCACCATCCTGCCACAGGGCCTTTGCACATGCTTTGCCCTCTGTCTGGAACCCCTGTGCTCATACCCACTCATGTGCCAGTGGCTCCTTCTCATGGTTGGAGCTTGGCTGGAATTCTCAAAGAGGTCTAATGTACCCTTCCTAAGAAAAAAATTTGTTTTCTTAACAGCATTTATCACTAAATGTATTATAACAATTGCTTGTTTATTGATTGTCTCTCCCATTAGAATGTGAGCTCTGGGAGGGCAGGGTCTATGTCTTGTTCCTCGTGGTGCCTCCCTTGACTAGCACAGGGTGTGGTATGCAGTAGGCACTCAATAAATGCAGTGGAATGAAGAAACAATTGGACCCCTTTTAGTCTCATCTCCCACCATTTCTTCCCTTTTTTCCCTACCTCACAGCACTACGTGGGCCCCATTCCCACTGCCTCTCCCCCTGCACTGACCACACTCCTCCTGAGCTCCTTTCCCTCCTCTCCCCTTCCTCAGCTCCCCTCCATCCTCACCCACACGCCTGCCCTCCCCTCTCCCTTATCTCTGGACAGCCTTCCTCCTCTGCTGGCCAGCTGCATGATCTCCTTGCTGGTCTGTCTGCCAGGCTAGGCTGTGAGGTCCAGCACTTGGTACACAGAAGGAGCATAATAAATGCTGAGTTGCCTCTGTAGCCGCAAAAACAGGAGGCCCCAAGATTCCGAGGTTGCAGCAGGGCTTCCTGTCCTCACAATTTCAGGCCCTGCATCTGGGGTTTTCACTTCTCAGGAGTTTCCTGATGGCTGAGAGGTTCAGTTTCTTCGCTGCTCCTGTTCTTCTATCTGAGAGCCAGGAGATCCGAGGGGCCCACAGCACTCAGCCAGGGGCGAGGGATGCCTGGCACTGGTAGAGGTGTCATTTCCATTTTGCTACTGCAGAGCTGAGGCTCTCCCAGGTTGGTTTCTTGCTCAAAATCATACAGACATGGCCAGAACTGAGACTCTGTACGGCCAAATCAATCAAGGGCTTCGCTCCAGGCATAGAACCCCAGATCTATGGCCCTGGCTCGTGGGTTCTCCTGGAAGCCAGAGTCTTGAAAGGTAGGGACTGTGTGTGACCCAGCACTGTGTCTCTACCAACCATCAAAAAGAGTGCCTCTGTAAACACTTCTGAAATTGATTAAATTCCATCCAAATGCAAGCATCCCCTTCCTGGGGATCTGTGCTTTGGGACAAGGTGTCTGACAGTCTCTCAGCATGTCCTATCGATAAGCCCTTTGACAGGAACTGCTAAAACTCTGTCTTACCCACAGAGAGGCAAAGGGGAAGGAAAGGTTTCTTGAAGTGGCAAATGTCCCCCTCCAGAGCAGAAAGGGAGTTTGGAGCTGACCGGGCCAGGGTTTTCTGGAGGGAGGAGCAAGTGACTTGCCCAAGGTCACCCTTGGCAAGCACAGTCAGGGCCCCTCACTCTGCCCAGGACCACAGTGCTGCTAGAAACCAGCCTGGGGCCCCTTCAGGCTCCTTATTCTGTGAGATCTTAATCAGGAATTTTCCATAGCTGCCTGGGGACAGGGTATGAAGGAATGATGTGAGCAGATAAAGAGCAGCTATGATTTTCGCCAGTCAAATGGCAGTTTAAGAGGGAAAGGAGCGATAAGATCTTCCCCGAGGGCCCCGTGGGAGGAAACAAGCAGAGACAGGCCTCCTCCACAAATCCTCTCCCCCAGCAGAGCCAGGGTGGGGCCCTCAAGCCTTCAGCCCCACTGGCAGATGCCGCTCTGAGGAAGGGCTGCGAATCCCGGGAAGGGGGTAGGGAGGCCTGGGGGTCATTAAGAGGTACCCTGAGAAGATTTAAAAATTAACACATATGGTAAATGTATAAGCTTTGCAAAAAAAAAAAGTGCACAGTGATTGTAACATTTGGAGTTTGTCATTGAGGTCCTGTTATCCTCACCTCACTTCTAGATGCAAGACTAGAGGCCGCATGCTGAGCTGGGAGAGCCTGGGGAGTGGCCACTTGCATGGGCCCTGCTTGGGGTCATTCTGTCACTGTTAGCCAAGGATTTCCACAGAGCCGCCCTTTGCCCTCTTTGGTTCTGCGTCTCCTTCGTAATTCAACAAGCAGTTGTTGAATACCCATTTTTTCTTTCTTTTTTTTTTTTTTTGAGATGGAGTCTCGCTCTGTTGCCCAGGCTGGAGTACAGTGTTGTGATCTTGGCTCACCACAACCTCCGCCTCCAGGTTCACGAATTTCTCCTGCCTAAGCCTCCCAAGTAGCTGGGACTACAGGCACGTGCCACCACGCCCAGCTAATTTTTTTTATTTTTTATTTTTAGTAGAGATGGGATTTCACTGTGTTAGCCAGGATGGTCTCAATCTCCTGACCTCATGATCCACTCACCTCGGCCTCCCAAAGTGCTAGGATTACAGGCATGAGCCACTCTGTACTGTTTTGTTGCTTGGGAATATCACTGAACAAAACAGGGCCAGATCCTTGCCCTTGTGGGTCTAGCAAGGTGAATGAAATTTCTGTCTCCTTCCCAGAAAAATGCACTGAGGTATGTGAATGTATTCACGATTTTATGGGACTCCTGGACCCTCATCTTAGAGGTGGACTCCCCAACAGCGTTTGCTGCCCTACCACAGGCTGAGCATTTCACCTACCCCTTCTGCTTGGTCCTATAGCTGGGTGGCTACACCTGTGCCCAGCACCTCTGGATGAGGAGTAAGAGGGTCAGCAAGGGGGACAGAGTGAGCCAGCCACGCCTTCCTGTGAGTTCTCGGTCACCCTGTGCTGACTTGCTGTTGGGGGTCATGGAGCCCTAAGGACTTTGAGCACTTTGGAACCAGTCTCTGAGGGACCTGTGTGAACTCTGTGAGCCCAGGCCTGAGAGGCAGGGCCAGGGAGGGAGAGGAAGTGTGTCCCCCCATGTCCCTCCCAAGGATGACCAGAGCCAGAGCATAAGCCAAGCTTAGATGTCCAGAGCTGGTAATGGCCTTTCTATTCCCTGCCTCCAGGAAGAGCAACTTATTCTCTAAGAATCGGGTCAGGGATCCTCTCCTCCAGGAAGCCTTCCCTGACTGTCCCTCCCCTAACTCTCCTTCAGGGACATCTCTCCCATCGCTACCTTCACTACACAGCTGGGCTGATCTGTTTCCACATCAATTTCCCAAAGGAACTCAGCCCCATCATGAGCACAGGCACAGAGCCCACTGTGTGTCCTCGGCTTCTATCGCCACCCATGGCATGGTGGGTGGTCAGTAAAAGTTTGTTGGGTGAATGGCCGTAAGATGGAAAACTCTGCAGAGGTGACAAAGAGATCAGTGATTTTCTTGTGAGCCACTAGTTCACCCACTCCAGAGTAGCAGACTCCAAGATCGAGGAATGCGTGCGGGGCATTCAACAGGGAGCCTCTTGGGGTTGGTACTTGTGGGTAGAAGGGAAGGAAGCAGGGCTGGGCAGAGGGAGAAGTGAGCTTCGGTGTACACCCAAAGCCTCAGCTGGGGCAGAGCGCCAGGTCTTTATACCCAGATCCATCAGTCACTGAATGCTGGCCTCTTGGAAGAAAGGTGACCATTGGTAAGGCCAGATCATAGGGGCTGACACCGAGAGCCCTCACAACAGCTGGGAAAATACGCCCTCCATTTCTCCATTTCTGGCAACACATTGAGTGTGCACTCACGCACTTGTCTCTTGAGACCCTGACTCACCTCTTTCATCCCCTGACAGCTCAAATTTCTTTTTCTTTTTTTTTGAGACTGAGTTTCACTCTTGTTGCACAGGCTGGAGTGCAATGGTGCGATCTCGGCTCACGGCAACCTCTGCTTCCCAGGTACAAGCAATTCTCCTGCCTCAGCCTCCCGAGTAGCTGGGATTAGAGACATGCACCACCATGCCCGGCTAATTTTGTATTTTTAGTAGAGATGGGATTTCTCCATGTTGGTCAGGCTGTTCTTGAACTCCCAACCTCAGGTGATTCACCCGCCTCGGCCTCCAAAAGTGCTAGGATTATAGGCGTGAGCCACCGCGCTCAGCCAACAGCTCAAATTTCAACCACTGCCTCCCTGCAATGGCTTTGGCACTCCTGGTAAGGAAAGTGCTTCTGCCCTGCCACCGTGCGTTCCAGGTGTGGCCTCAGATTGCTGGCAAAATCAGGTCTGACCTGGCCCAGCACTGGGAGGGGACAGCTCCCATGGAGCTGGGGCGCCTTGTCTGGGATGGCTTCAGGAGCCTAGAAAGGCACTGGCTCCCTAACTGACCCACTGAGCTCTGGTTTGGAGTTACTTGTAGATATACTGAGATGTCTCTGGAGAGACACAGAGACGTTGGAAGACTGGTTGGAGCTAGAGAGACTAACGTGTGTGTGTGTGTGTGTGTGTGTGTGTACACATCTTTTAAAATGTTATACCAGCTGGGCGCAGTGGCTCACGCCTGCAATCCCAATGCTTTGGGAGATGGGAGGCCAAGGTAGGAGACTCACTTGAGTCCAGGAGTTTGAGACTAACCTGGGTAACCAGGGTCAGGTGGCTGGGGTGACTTGAGACCCCATCTATACAAAAAGTAAAAACAAATTAGCCAAGCATGATGGCGTGTGCCTGTGGTCCCAGCTACTTGGGAGGCTGAGGTGGGAGGATCCTTGAGCTCTGGTGGTTGAGGCTGCAGTGAGCTGTGATTTTGTCACTGCCCTCCGGCCTGGGTGACAGAGCAAGAACCCGTCTCAAAAAAAGAAATTATATAATTCATCTATTCAAAACTACTAAATAATTTTTTGTTTTTGAGACAGAGTCTCACTCTATCACCCAGGCTGGAGTGTAATGGTGCAATCTGGGCTCACTGCAACCTCCACCTTCTGGGTTCAAGCAATTCTCCTGCCTCAGCCTCCCAAGTAGCTGGGGTTGCAGGCATTCGGCACCATGCCCGGCTAATTTTTGTTTTTTTTTAGTAGAGACAGGGTTTCTCCATGTTGGCCATGCTGGTCTCAAACTCTTGACCTCAGGTGATCCACCCTCCTAGGCCTCCCAATATTAAATAAAATTTTTAAGATCAAATACTAATATGAGAGGTTTTTGAACTCTTATAGAGTAGGGCTCACAGTAGGTTCTCAGGTCATGAGGCTATCTCTAGGATCCCTTAGAGGGCCCCTCAGGGTCCTCTCTGACAACTGTTCCTTCTTGGGTCCTGGCTGGAGGTCTCTACCACCCCCAGACTCAGAAGAGCCACTCTAGGACTCAGGGCGTGGCTGGCTTTGGGCCAGCCCACCTCTCCAGATCCAAAGCGGGTCTCCTATCTCGGCAATCAAATGGTGCTCTGTCTCTGGCCCTGTCTGGGGACCCTGCTCACCAGCCACGGGCGGTTTAGGCCAACCTCCCCGCCTCCTCCCCACTGCAGACATGGCCTATAAAACCACCCTGTGTGTCCTTGCCGACCCTGGCCCCTCCCTGGACACCCAGGCCACGATGGCAGAACTGCCTGCCACAGAGACGTCTGGGGACCCCACTCTGTGCAGCGGGCGCTTCACCATCAGCACACTGCTGAGCAGTGATGAGCCCTCACCACCAGCTGCCTATGACAGCAGCCACCCCAGCCACCTGACCCACAGCAGCACCTTCTGCTTGCGCACCTTTGGCTACAACACCATCGATGTGGTGCCGGCATATGAGCACTATGCCAACAGTACCCAGCCTGGTGAGCCCCGGAAGGTCCGGCCCACGCTGGCTGACCTGCACTCCTTCCTCAAGGTAAGTGCTGTCTCAAAAGACAGCCACTTTCCTGCTGTGTGATCTCGACCCAGTTACCTAACCTCTCTGAGCCTTGGTCTATCGTCTGTACCATGGGGATGGAGGAGCGTCTTCCTCCTGGGTGGAGAGGCCCCAGTGAAATAGTGGAGCTGAAGAACTCTGGGCACATGTTGGAATGTGTATTAGCTGAACACTAGCAACCAGAGGCAGAGTGGGAGGCCCAGAGACGTAATGAGCTTCCAGTGAGTAGAGGCATGCAAGCAGGTTGCACACACCTGAAAGAGACAGGGAAAGAAGGGCCTGGGAAGGTCCACCTCAGAGAGGGGGCTCGCCGGGTTTGCTGCCTGGAAAGCTGGACTGTGAAGAGTGGAGGACTGGAACCTGGATTGCCATGACTCCTGCCTGGCCTCACTTTTCCCATATGACAATTGGGCAGAATTGTTACTTTTTGTTTTATTTTTTGAGATGGAGTCTGGCTCTGTTGTCCAGGCTGGAGTGCAGTGGTGCAATCTCAGCTTGCTGCAACCTTCACCTCCTGGGTTCAAACGATTCTCCTGCCTCAGCCTCCCGAGTAGCTGCGACTAAAGGCTCACACCACCACACCCAGCTAATTTTTGTATTTTTAGTAGAGATGGGGTTTCACCATGTAGGCCAGGCTGTTCTCAAACTCCTGACTTCAAGTGATCTTCCCACCTTGGCCTCCCAAAGGGCTGGGATTACAGGTGTGAGCCACCGCACCTGGCCCAGAATTGTTCTGGATACTGGGGCTAAGACTTACTGAATTCACAGGACTCTTCCCTACCTTAGAGCAAACCAAGACATGGCCCTTTGCTCCATACTGAGATGAAGTGCCAGGAAGAAAGCCCCAGAGGAGGGCGTCAGTCACTTGGGACCCAAACCAGGAGACCTCCCAGTGCCGCAGAGGTAGAGCCTGATTTCAAGACCCAGCCCTCCAGGGAGCAACTGTGGGGCCTTGGACAAGTTTTCACCTCTCCAAGGTGATAATAATCCTGTCCCCCTATATAAAGCTGGGTAACTGCCTAATCAGTTCCAAGGCCACTGCTCTCCCAGGGGGAGGTGCTGTTATGAACATGAGCACCCAAGGCTCTCAGTCTCCCGTGGCATCTCATCTTGGCTCACTGCAGCCTCCACCTCCTGGCTTCAAGAAGTGGATCCTCCTATGTCAGCCTCCCGAGTAGCCGGAACTACACGTACACACCACCATGCCTGGCTAATTTTTGTATTTCTTAGTAGAGACAGGGTTTCACTTTGTTGCCTAGGCTGGTCTTGAACTCCTGAGCTCAAACGATCCACCCGCATTGGTCTCCCAAAGTGCTGGGACTACAGGTGTGAGCCACCATGCTCAGCCTGGGGAGCATTTTAAAAGCCCCTCAAGCAGCTCTACATCCAGTGAGCTGAGGGGTCAGGGGGTGCCCAGTATGGGGTGCAGTGGTGTAAATCAGTGAGCTGGATGCAGAGACACCGTCCCTAGCAATGCTACCTGCCTGACTTGTGGTCTCTGGGCTTCCAGCAGGAAGGCAGACACCTGCATGCCCTGGCCTTTGACAGCCGGCCCAGCCACGAGATGACCGATGGGCTGGTGGAAGACGAGGCAGGCACCAGCAGAGAGAAGAACCCTGAAGAGCCTGTGCGCTTTGGCTGGGTCAAGGGGGTGATGGTGAGTGGGGTGTGGGTAGGTGCTTGATGTCTAGAAATGGGAGGGGAGGCAGAGCTCCATCCAGGCTCAGCTCTGACTCTCAAGCCCTGGTGGGGCTTCAGTTTCCCCATCTGTACAGTGAATTCAATGAGTTAATAAATCAATGCCTGCCACGGCGTTATTAGAAGAAACTGTGTTTTCCTGAAAAGCCACCAGGGGGCTGCACTAAACACCCAAATCCGTGAAAGTGTTTTTCCCCTCCATGAAGGAAAGAAAAAGGTTTGCTGTAGTGTGGAGCAGGATTAAGTTTCCAGACAGTAAAGAATCAAGTACACTTGGCTTTGGAGACACTATGGGACTTTACAGAGGGACCTCATGCCATGTCGGAGTGTTTAGCCCTGCTCTGGGAGGCAGGAGGTTCTGATCTTAACTGCCAACTGGCTGTGCCTCCATTTCTCCATCTGAACCTTGACCCCCTCCCGATTCCCGGAGGCTCATATTCAGAGCCAGGATCTCCCTCCCGGGCTGTGTTGTAAGAGCTTGGAACAGCCCTGCAACTTGGTGGGGCCAGCGACCACCCCAGCCTCTCCCACTTGGAAGCTTCAGCCTCCATCTTGGCCTCTGGCTTTGCTTTAAATTTGGAAGCTGAAGTCACAGTCACCTGAGCTCTGATATCTGCTTGTACACAGAGCACTGGCTCAGCTGGCATTTGCTGAGCTCCCTGTAAATGCCAGGCTCTGGGTCAACTGCCAGCCACTGGGGCCATGGTCGGGGCTGGCAGACACAGGATTCCGGGCTTGGGATGGATAGAGTGATGGGGACAGTGCTCATAGTCCAGCGTCAGGCCTCAATGGGAGGACAGGAGAGTAGGTGAGAGGGACAGGTGGGTCTCTGGGTGCCTCTCACCCTCCTGCCCCATAGAATCAGACTCAGAACCTATTGAAGTGGGTGAAGCAGGGACCCAGGTGTCCCCAGGGCCTAGGTACTTGAAACACTGCCATGCCAGGGACAGGGACTTGTGCATTTGGCCTTGGGGTGTACACTCAGTGGCCTCTGATCCCCCTCTCCTCGCAGATTCGTTGCATGCTCAACATCTGGGGCGTGATCCTCTACCTGCGGCTGCCCTGGATCACAGCCCAGGCAGGCATCGGTGAGTGCCCGTGTGGGGTAGAGGAGGGAGGGCATACCTGAACCCTGTTCTTCTTAGGCTCCGAGGGTGCAGGATTAAACCTGAGCTGCACAGACCAAGGGCCAGGCCTGCTCCTCCCTGGTGCAGCCTCAGTCCCCGGCAGTGACAGAGGCATGCTGTCAAGGTGGCATGGCAGAGGCACGCTGGACATGGTGTCAGCAGGTATAAGGGCTGTCTGCCCTCGGTAAGCCACTTAACTTCTCACAGCCCATTTCTATCCCAAAGCATGCAGGTTAGAACGCTGCACTCTGGCCAGGCACGGTGGCTCACGCCTGTAGTCCCAGCGCTTTGGGAGGCCAAGGCAAGTGGATAACGAGGTCAGCAGTTCAAGATCAGCCTGGCCAAGATGATGAAACCCCGTATCTACTAAAAATACCAAAAATTGGCAGGCACCCGTAATCCCAGCTATTCAGGAGGTTGAGGCAGGAGAATCACTTGAACCCATGAGGTGGAGGTTGCAGTGAGCCAAGATCATGCCACTGCACTCCAGTCTGGGCAACAGAGCGAGACTCCTGTCTCAAAAATAAAAATAAAAAAATTAAATAAAGCTGCACTCTGGACAGAACAGGGCTCAGATGCTAGCTCTGTACCCTGCTGTGTGACTTTGGGCAAGTTTCTTAACCTCTCTGAGCCCTGGATTCCTCATTAGGAAAATGGGGGTGATAACAGAACCTACCTTACAGAGCCGTTGTGAGATTTATACAATGCAGGTAAAAAAACAGCACAGATTTGGCTTCCAGAGGTGTTCATGGGGTGGAACTGCTACTTTATTTTTTTAGTTAAAAAAAAATACCTTTTTTTTTTTACCTCCCCTCCATATCTAACAATCCAATAAATGCTGGTTCAAAGGCTCCCTGGCTATTCAGAGTATGCCAGGAGGTAGACAGAGACCCATTTTCAGATGAGAAAACTGAGGCTCAGAGAATGGAGGTGAACTTAGGTCGCATGGTAAATGGGTAGGTAAACTGGGGCTCCTGCCCCAGGAAACACCCTGACTAAGCCTTGGGTGCCTCCCCGCAGTCCTGACCTGGCTCATTATCCTGTTGTCGGTCATGGTGACCTCCATCACAGGCCTCTCCATCTCGGCCATCTCCACCAACGGCAAGGTCAAGTCAGGTGGGCCATCCCCCTTCCCACCAAGGCCCTCCTCTCGTGGGCTCCTCATCCTGGGAACAGGACTGCAAACTGCCCCAACCCAATGGGACACCCCAGCCACTCCTGTGGTTCCAGGAGAGGGCTCTAGACAGGTTGTCTACACCATGAGATGGCCTCGGCTGTCTCCTCCCCGTGGGTCCCGTGGCTACTCTTTCCTGGCCTCTGCCTTCCCTGAGTCTACCCCAGCCAACCGACTCCTCTGGTTTCATGGTTCCCGGCTCTGCCCTGATAGGTGGCACCTACTTCCTCATTTCCCGGAGTCTGGGCCCAGAGCTTGGGGGCTCCATCGGCCTCATTTTCGCTTTTGCCAATGCCGTGGGCGTGGCCATGCACACTGTGGGCTTTGCAGAGACTGTGCGGGACCTGCTCCAGGTGAGGCTGGGGGCTGGACCCTGGGTAGAGGGATCCGGCAGCCCACTGCCCTCTCCTCCACCCCATCTGAGCTGGGCCGTCCTGCTCCCTACCTGACTTCACCCATCAGGAACCACAGCCTGATCGCTGTGGGTGAGAGTGACAATCTCATCAAATAGAGACCATTCCTTTCCCACAAGTCCTTTTTGGGGGTGTGTGTTGCCTTTAGGGCCACATTGTCCATGCCCGTGCAGCAGCTGCTTTGGGGACTCGATGGCAGGGGCGGTGCTTGAGTTAGCTTCGTCTTAGCAGAGCGCACCCCACAGGAGGTGCCTGTTAGGTGAGTGGAGTCTGGGGGATGGGGAGTTCAGAGCGTGGCTTGCAGCCTGGCCCATTTTCCCTCCCCAGGAGTATGGGACACCCATCGTGGACCCCACTAACGACATCCGTATCATCGGCGTGGTCTCTGTCACTGTGCTGCTGGCCATCTCCCTGGCTGGCATGGAGTGGGAGTCCAAGGTGAGGAGGACATGGAGGAGGGGGACGTGGAGGTGGTCATGTGGAGACTCGGGGGTCTCCAGGCCTGGGCTCCTCTGGTCTTCTGACTTTTCTTTTCTTTTCTTTTTTTGAGACAGAATCTTGCTCTGCACCCAGGCTGGAGTGCAGTGGTGTGATCTTGGCTCACTGCAACCTCTGCCTCACAGGTTCAAGTGATTCTCACACCTCAGCCTCCTGAGTAGCTGAGATTACAAGCACATGCCACTACGCCTGGCTAATTTTGGTATTTTTTGTAAAGACAGGGTTTCACCATGTTGGCCAGGCAGGTCTCAAACTCCTGACATCAGGTGATCCCCCTGCCTCAGACTCCCAAATCTCTCTCTCTCTCTTTTTTTTTTTTTTGAGACAGAGCCTCCCTCTTGTTGCCCAGGCTGGAGTACAGTGGTGCAAACTTGGCTCTCCACAACTTCCACCTCCCAGGTTCAAGCGATTCTCCTGCCTCAGCCTCCCGAGTAGCTGGGATCACAGGCTTGTGCCACCACGCCTAGCTAATTCTGTATTTTTAGTAGAGACGGGGTTTGACCATGTTGCCCAGGCTGGTCTTGAACTCCTGACCTCAGGTGATCCACCTGCCTCGTCCTCCCAAAGTGCTGGGATTACAGGCATGAGCCACTGCCCCCAGCCCAAAGCTCTTCTTACTTTAAATTCATCTTCCTTATTTATCAGCCAAGACAAGAGGCTTTGGTGGTCTTGTTCTCTGCTATAGTCCCAGCTCCTTGAACAGAGCCTGCTGCATAGTGTGTTGAATGAATGAGTGAGTGAATAATGGGGTGACGGGTCTGGGCAAATCATTTTCTGGTGAGGCTTCCCAAAGAGGTAGAACCAGGCTATTTGACCTCTGGGGTCCTTCGCCCCCCAGGCCCAGGTGCTGTTCTTCCTTGTCATCATGGTCTCCTTTGCCAACTACTTGGTGGGAACGCTGATCCCCCCATCTGAGGACAAGGCCTCCAAAGGCTTCTTCAGCTACCGGGGTATGTGCAGATTGGGGCCCTGACCATGGCTCTAGGGACAGGGACTGTCTACCCAGGAATCTGTCCCATGGTGTGGACACTGGGAGGATGGGATTCCTCGATCCCATGATCAGGGGCTGCCTGCCCAGCGGGTCCCACCAAGTGGGGTCAAGCCCTCCACATGAGCCTTACTCAGGCCTTGCTTTTGCAGGGGACATTTTTGTCCAGAACTTGGTGCCTGACTGGCGGGGCCCAGATGGCACCTTCTTTGGAATGTTCTCCATCTTCTTCCCCTCAGCCACAGGCATCCTCGCAGGGGCCAATATATCCGGTGACCTCAAGGTGAGAAGAATACCCGTCCCTCCCAAGTCCCAGCACCACAGGGGGCAGTGAGCAGAATCCTGCTCCCTGCTCTACTGGCATCTGCCTCTGGGCACTGAGACCGAGGAGGCAGGGCTTCTACAATCCAGTCCAGTCCTACTCAGCTCAGTTCAACCCAGTCTAACCAATTCCATTCCACTCTGCAGTTGTTTATGAAGACCAGCTGCATTCTAGGCTTTGAGGGGCACCGCAAAATGGCTAGGCTCCTCCCTAGTTTCCGGAACTCTCAGCCTTAGGGGAAGACTGGTCCAGCTGTGACCTTAAGAACTCAGCCTTGCTCACGCACATCTTCGCTGGGCTGACATCCTCCCAGGGCTCTCCACTGCCTTGCTGCAGGCAGGCTTCTCGGCTCGGCGTTCAAGGCTCCAGCCCGTCTGTCCAGCCTCACCCCTGATCAGTGCCACCCTTATGAGCCTGCTCCAGCCCTGAGACTCTGCTGCTTTGCCCATGTTACCCTGTCCCTCCTCCACGGCTTCGCCTGTGCTGCGCTCTCTGCCTGCAACTCCCTATGCTGGCTTTTTTACCCTCAAAGTTTTGTCCTGCTTCTCTTTCTTTCTTTATTTCTTTTCTTTTTTTTTGAAATGGAGTTTACTTCTTTTTGCCCAGGCTGGAGCAATGGCACAATCTCGGCTCACTGCAACCTCCGCTTCCTGGGTTCAAGTGATTCTCCTGCCTCAGCCTCCCAAGTAGCTGGGATTACAGGGGTATGCCACCATGGCCTGGCTAATTTTTATATGTTTTAGTAGAGACAGGGTTTCACTATGTCAGCCAGGCTGGTCTCCAACTCCTGACTTAAAGTGATCCACCTGCCTTGGCTTCCCAGGAGTGTAATTCCCAGGAATTACAGGGGTGGGGCCTTTGTTTTTTTTTTTTGAGATCAAGTCTCACTGTCTCCCAGGCTGGAGGGCAGTGCAGTGGCGTGATCTAGACTCACCGCAACCTCCGCCTCCCAGGTTCAAGTGATTCTCCTGTCTCAGCCTCCAGAGTAGCTGGAACTACAGGCACCTGCTACTATGCCTGGCTAATTTTTGTATTTTTAATAGTGACGGGGGTTTCACCATGTTGGCCAGGCTAGTCTCGAAATCCTGACCTCAAGTGATTTGCCCTCCCAAAGTTCTGGGATTACAGGCATGAGCCACTGCACCTGGCCTGTTTCAAATACCTCTTTCAACTATCATCTCTACCAGCCCTTCCTTCAGCGTCATGGTTTCCCCAGCAAAATGATGTCGGCCAAACACATATCTGTTGCCCGGCATCTGGAGAACCGAGGCTTGCTTCCATCTCTCTATTCCCTCCCAGCTCGGAGCCTGGCACATACTAGGTGCTTCGTACATGTTTGTTGACTGAATCATGGTGAAATGCAGTGTTCGAGCATTAGCACAAAGTGCTGCATCGTGGGGGAGAAAGAGAGACTAATGTTGGCAGAATTTCTGGGTGCAGGAGGCTCCAGAGCTGGGTTTTGAAAGATGGGAAGCCGGGGACGCTTTGCTCAAAGGAGGTGGCAGGCAAGCAAGGGTGATGAGTGGGGAGCTAGCCCGGTGCTGGACACCACAGCTAACCCCACCCTCAACCTCCAGTCGCTCCTTGACGCATTTTCTTAAGCAAAGTAAGAACTGTGCATTGGGCCAGGCACGGTGGCTCATCCCTATAATCCCAGTACTCTGGGAGGCTGGGGCAGGTGGATCACTTGAGGTCAGGAGTTCAAGACCAGCCAGGCCAATGTGGTGAAACTATGTTTTAGTCTCCACTAAAAACACAAAAATTATGTGGGCATGGTGGCACGCACCCGTAATCCCAGCTACTCGAGAAGCTGAGGCAGGAGAATTGCTTGAACCCGGGAGGTAGAGGTTGCAGTGAGCCAGAATTGTGCCCCTGCACTCCAGCCTGAGCAACACAGCAGAACTCTGTCTCAAAAAAAAAAGAAAGAAAAAGAAAAAGAAAAGAACTGTGCATGGAGGCGACTGTGAAGCCAGGCTGGCTTTAACCAGCCATGCCCCAGGTGGTGTTTGGCAGGGCTTGGAAACTGGAGAAGAGCTGTTGGTCGGCTCCTCTCCTTTGTCTGGGGAATGGCTGGCAGAGGCCTGGTCTGCCTGCCCTGAGGTCCCGCAGAGGTTGGGCCTGTGCTCAGTCAGCCTGGATTCCAAGGAGCCTCATTAGATAGTTGCCTGGGAATTTATCTCTATGCCTCATCCAGCTTCTTAGGTTATCAACCGGCTGATGTCAGCTGTCTGGAAACTGGGTGGGGCTGGCGCCTGCACTCTGTCCTAAATGGTCCCAAGCCTTAAGGGTCCCCTGGCTGTTGGATGGCCTCACCCATCCTGCAGGAGCATCCTCAGCAGCAGAGCCACCGTGTGTGGAGCCCTCACTGTGACACTTTGGGCAAGATCCTTTAAAACTCCCTCAGCCTCAGCTTCCCCAACTGTAAAATGGGACTAGTAGAGCCCCCACACTGCAGGGCGGTGGGGAGGATTCCATGCGCTAATTCATGTAAAGCGCTTAGAACAGTGCCTGGCTCGCAGGAGGAGCTAAGAGCGTCTTGTCTTCATTGTCATTTTTACCGTGATATAGACAAGCAAGCCAAGGTCATAGAGGTTGGGGGGCCTGCCCAGGACTACACAGGTGGCAGAGGAGCCCGAGTGCCAGTTTCTTTTCTTTTCTTTCTTTTTTTTTTTTTTGAGATGGAGTTTCACTCTGGTTGCCCAGGCTGGAGTGCAATGGTGCAATCTCAGCTCACTGCAACATTCAAGTGATTCTCCTGCCTCAGCCTCCCAAGTAGCTGGGATTACAGGCACCCGCCACCATGCCCAGGTAATTTTTTTTGTATTTTTAGTAGAGACGGGGTTTCTCCATGTTGGTCAGGCTGGTCTCAAACTCCCGACCTCAGGCGATCTGCCTGCCTTGGCCTCCCAAAATGTTGGGATTACAGGCGTGAGCCACCACACCCCGCCTGAGTACCAGTTTCTAAAACAGAGAGACATCAACTGAATCACAATTTCGTCATTCAACAAATATTTTTTGTGTAGCCTCAGGTCACATCCCTGTTCACAATACTGCCCCCACCCCAACAGCTCACATTTATGGACACTTGTCATGTGCCAGGTTATTTGCTGATTTCACAGATGGGGAAACTGAGGCTCCAGGATGTTAAGGGGCTTCTCCCAGTGCACACAGCAGGGAAGAGTCTAACTTGGTTAAATTCCCAGGCAACAATCTCAAAGTCAGGCACATCCAGGTCCACATCTCAGCCCACCTCTACCCAGCTCATCTCTTCCCCGCCCGCCTCTTCCCAGCACAGCCAGGGGCTGAGATCTCAGATTTAGATGCAG
The DNA here is from genome assembly GCA_963574635.1 of Cheracebus regulus. Lineage (NCBI taxonomy): Eukaryota > Metazoa > Chordata > Mammalia > Primates > Pitheciidae > Cheracebus > Cheracebus regulus. The sequence continues at coordinate 36,977 of CAUYQU010098468.1, forward strand.
GAGGCAGGGCGGGGGTTGATGGCTGACATATCTGTGTTTTCACCACCAGTTGGGTGACTTAAAAACAGACCTATATTCTCTCCCAGTTCAGGAGGCTAAAAGTCCGGACCCAGGTGTTGGCAGGACCAAGCTCCCTCTGAAAGTCCAGGGGAGAATGCTTCCTTGCCTCTTCCTAATTTCTGGTGGCTGCTGACAGTGGCTTTCCTTGGCTGGCAACTGTGTCACTCCAATCTCTGTCTCTGTCTCACGTGACCTTCTTTCTTCTGTAGGTCCTTTCCTCCCAAGGACACCAGTCGTTGCATGTGGGGCCCACCCTCATGCCGTATGACGTCATCTTCACTAATTGCACCTGCAAAAATTCTATTTCCAAATAAGGCCATATTCTGAGATTCTAGGTGGATGTGAATTTTGGGGGACACTATTCAATCCACTAGAGGCATGGTGGGAGTCTGGCATGTTCTGTTGGCTTTGGGACTGGGGACCCCATGTGCATGGCTCAGTTGAGTCAAACAGATATGCCAGGCAGGGCTGGCAGGTCCATGGCTGCAGGGGCCTCGCAGAGCCTGGGGTGGAGACTCCACCCAAGGCCCTAGGAGGCTGAGGCAGAGAGAAGAAATTCGACAGTTCCACACCTGGGCCACAGAGGGGACTTGGCCAAGGCTTGGGGATCCCAGCAGACCTGGGCTCCAGAGCCTCCAGTTCCACACCTCTCCTCCCATTTTTCTCAGGCCTGCCGAATCCTCCCTCCCCCTCCTCCTGGCAGCCTCCCTTGCCACGTCCTCCCTCCCCCTCCTCCTGGCAGCCTCCCCCGCCACACCCTCCCTCCCCCCTCCTCCTGCCGGCCTCCCCCCACCACCCTAGTTTGACTTGCTGCTAATCTGTGGCTCCATCTGCTGACTGGACGCTGTGCAGAACAGCCCAGGGAAGGCCGGGGAGGTTTAGAAATTGACATCCCGTGGCAGGCCTGGCCTTTGCCTCCGGGTTGGGGTCTGTGCCTGGAGGGTGAGTAGGTCTTAAACTTGCTGTAAAAATCCCAGCCTGTGTTGCTGCTCCCAGAACCAGTCCCCGGAGCCCGAGGCTATGGACCTTGTTGTGGTCAGGACCAGAGCTTTGTCCTCCTCACGGCTCTCTGCCCTCAGTTTCCCCACCAGCTGAGCGGGGCTGCCCAGCCCACTTCTCAGAAAATTACATTTGAGAAAGTGCCTAGAAGAGTGCAACACGTGGTGTGTTCATGAAGGCTTGTTATCACTGTTAAGAAAATACGAGCAGGCCAGGCTCAGTGGCTCATGCCCATAATCCCAGCACTTTGGGAAGCTGAGATGGGTGGATCACTTGAGGTCAGGAGTTCGAGACCAGCCTGGCCATCATGGTAAAACCTCGTCTCTACTAAAAGTACAAAAATTAGGGCACCTATGTGGTGGTACACACCTATAGTCCCAGGTGCTTGGGAGGCTGAGGCAAGAGAATCACTTGAACCCAGGAAGTGGAGGTTGCAGTGAACTGAGATTGTGTCACTGCACTCCAGCCTGGGTGACAGAGCAAGACTCTGTCTCAAAAAAAAAAAAGAAAGAAAGAAAGAAAGAAAAAGAAACAAGAAAATACGAGCAGAGATTTCTTTCCCAGAATGGAAGGAGAAAGTTTGGGGCATATCTTATTTATTGTTGAGGAACCAGACAAATCAATTGGTGCATAATGATTGAACATGCCATGAGGGCTGGCGGGGAGGGGAGTCCTGGTCTAGGATCTCAATGTGGATTAATTTATTTCACCAACATCCCTGACAGATGAGGGGCCGGGGCATGAGAACACAGCACCCCGCCCGGCTGGCCACCTGGAACTGATCCCAGGCTGGCCAACTCCAGAGCCCACCACCTTGCCCCACCCTCAAAGCAAGCCCTGGCCAAGTGCCCTCATGGCCCAGGTGTGGAGCTGTTGAATTTCTTCTCTCTGCTTCCATCTCCCAGGGCCTTGGGTGGAGTCTCCACCCCGTGATCTTGATTGCTTCCTTCTGAGTCCTCAGTCATGAGGTTTCTTCCTCTCTGTGCTGGATCGGGGGCTCTGAGGGGCCAAGGTCAGAGGTTGCTGCCCCCAGCCTCAGCCTTAGACAAGGGACACGGGCCTGGAAGGAGGCCCAGGGGCTGTCTGACGCCTGCCCTCCCTCCCTGTCTCCCTCTCTCCCTCCCTCCTACAGGACCCTGCCGTAGCCATCCCCAAGGGGACCCTCATGGCCATTTTCTGGACCACCATTTCTTACCTGGCCATCTCAGCCACCATTGGTAAGTGGTGGGCCCAGCCAGTCAGGAAGGGAAGGGACTTGGTCTCCACCCTGCCGTGTCCAAACCCCAAACCACTAGAGGGGATCAGAGGGTGGGGTTTGACTCTCTAACAGGGAGAGCTGGGCTGGGAGGGTGTGGTGACCTCAGGATGTGGAACCTTGAACCTGTCTCTGGGGTATCTTGGCAATGATCAGAGCATCTTCACGGCGGTGGGTGTGGCGGGGTCAGACCAGGCTCCTTGGGTTCCTTGAGGGTCCAGATTCATAAGTGTGAAGATCCTACCGGACAAATCATGCTCCAACCCTAGGAGTGATGATGATGAAGATGACGATGATACCTGCAACTGACTCCTCACGTGCCCAGCCCTTTCCATGCCAATCCCATCACTGTAATTTTCCCTATTTCATCAAGGAGAAAACAGGAGTTCAGAGCGGTTAAATGACCTGCCCGAGGTCACACAACCACTGAATGGTGGAGCCAGGCTTTGAGCCCAGGCCTGGGCTCTTAACACCTGCCTTGAACTGAAATCCTCACAGGTGTACTTGCTCCCAGAGGTCCCCTTTGAGGCAAGCTGTTCCCAAATGGCCAAGGGACTTGGTCCAGCTCATCTCAGGAGGACATTATGATCTTGGTCGCTTAAGCTCTCTGTAAAATGGCAACGACAACAAAAGAAATAGTGATGCCTGCTCATAGGTTGTTGTAAAGTACTTAGCATGGCGCCAGGCACGCCATCAGCACACCGCCATTGTCATCATCCCTGCATGATGAAGGGAGGGCTGCCCTGTCATCTGCAGCATCTCACCCTCTGCAGAGGTGGGGCTGGAAGAGGACCGAGTAAGGAGGGAAGGGAGACCTCCCCATGCTCTCCTTCCCCTTCTCAGGCTCCTGCGTGGTGCGCGACGCCTCTGGGGTCCTGAATGATACCGTGATCCCCGGCTGGGGTACCTGCGAGGGACTGGCCTGTGGCTATGGTTGGAACTTCACTGAGTGTGCCCAGCAGCACAGCTGCCGCTACGGCCTCATCAACTATTACCAGGTACAGCCAGGAGGGCTGACCCAGCAGACACAGTGGGGGCTGGGTGGAGGCTGCAGGGCCCCTTGCAGGCCTGAAAATTTCTGGGGAGACTAGTTTGGGGAGCTGAGCCCTAGGCTTAGGGGATAGGGGTTCAGAGCCCAGGTCTGTCCAGTCCCGGCCTGTGAGTGGACCCTGGGATCTCCAGGGGTGGGTTGTGGACTCAGATGGAGGCTCAGGGCCCAGCCCCTGCCTGCAGTAAGGAATGAGGTGCCACAGTTGGGAGCTTCTGCCTCAGCCCCCCACCATGGAGTCCCTGATCCCCAAATCCCTGCAGACTATGAGCATGGTGTCAGGCTTCGCGCCCCTGATCACGGCCGGCATCTTTGGGGCCACCCTCTCCTCTGCCCTGGCCTGCCTTGTCTCTGCTGCCAAAGTCTTCCAGGTGAGGCCACAGAAAGAGATCAAAATGATTCAGGGTGGGGAGCCTGGGCTAGAGGCACAATAGGCCGGGACCCTGGGGGACTGCTACGAAGACCTGGAGGTGACATTAGACCCGGATCTCTAGCCAGAAGGGAAAAGGAGCTATCAGCAAACTCTTGAAGGAAGCAGCCCCCTCCCAGTGGTGTGACTTGAATAACACCTGCAGGCCCCACCCCAAACTCCCACCTGTGCCACCTGCATCCTGTCCGCAACTCCACCATTCAAGCTGTACCCAGAGCCATCCACCCACCTGGTTGTGCCCTTTTACTGTCTTCATGGTAGGGTTGGGACAGCGGAGGACGGGTGATCATCCCTGTTTAACAGAAACAGACACCAGGATCCAGGTTGGGGAGGGCACCAAGCTGGCCTGGAGCTCAGGTGGCCCCTGGGGAGGGGAAGTGGCAGGTCCCAGCCTGGGGGTGAGCACAGCATCTGGTGCTGCAGTGCCTTTGCAAGGACCAGCTGTACCCACTGATCGGCTTCTTCGGGAAAGGCTACGGCAAGAACAACGAGCCCGTGCGCGGCTACCTGCTGGCCTATGCCATCGCCGTGGCCTTCATCATCATTGGTAAGGCGCTGCCAGGGCTCACAGGGCCTGGCCTCCTGTTCCCCTGGGTGGCCCTGAGGGTTATGGGGGCTGGGCTCTTCTCCCACCTCCTCCTCTCCCCGCCCCAGTGCCCCACTAGGCCTGATAGTGGGCACTCAGAGGCTAAGCCTTGAGGGGTGAGGCCCCACCTGGGAGAAGACATCAGGGGGCCATGTGATCCTTCCCCTTCCCACCTCCAGGCAGGGTGGCTCCCAACCCAGGCAGCAGAGCCTTCTGCTTTGTTAGAATGGAACCTACCTGTTCTCCCAGTCTACATTCGAGTGTCCGGGCAGCTAGTAACCCCTCCCTGGGTCTAAATGAACCACCAGAATGCCTTCAGAACATGGGACAAACTGACTGGTCCCTCCTTGGGATGGGATACAAATGGCTGGTCAGTATGCTCATAGGTATATAAACTAGACAAACCCAGTTCCTCAGACCTCAGACTTGTAGACTCCTTGGTTTCAAGGTGGAAGATGCCTTAGGAGAAAAGGGCCCAGTTAATCGGTTCATTAACCTATCCAGGCTTTGCCACGTGCCAGCTGTGTGACCTTAGTCAGGTTACTTCACCTCTCTGAGCCTCACCTTTTTCATCTACAAATGGGAGCAATAGTACATAACAGGTGTATCTCAGAAGGGCAGGAAGAGACCACATGTGCAGGAACACCTACATGCATTCACATATGCACACACACTCATATGTGCACACACCCGACACTTCCCTCATTAACTTATCCATGGCAGCAGAACTCCCTAGGAGAGAGGTGGCCACGCCAAGCATGGGCAGTGGCCAGGCTGCGACATGATGGCCCCTGGCCCCCGCTCCTGTGTAGGAGTGGGGTAGGGGTAGACTGCTGGCCAGCCTCCCTGGGCTCATGACACCCTCCTGCCATCAGTGACTCCGTGCTGTTCAGGCTGGCATCACAGTCCATGAGATTTGCCCTGATAGCCTAGTCACTATTACCCAAGGGAAGCTTTCCAGACACCAGGCACTACTGGGTCCTGAACCACATGGAGAGGTGGCAGGGATGGAAAAGTCTGTTCAGACTTGGTGTTCCCTGGCCCCGTGTCTGCCTCCTGCTCTCTGGGGCCCAGAAACACATTTGTCTGCAATGCACTCTGATTCAGATTCGATGTCCTTTCATCTGGGTGGGTCTGACTTGACTTCAGACTGAGGACCATGATCTCAGATGCTTCGGGCAGGGTTCTTAGGTGATTACATGAAGTCGCGGAGCGAGGACCTGGCACATTGGTGTGTATAATGTTTTTGGATCCCCAGAAGCAGGCCCTGAGACTAGGATTCATATGTAAAAGTTTATCTGGGGTGCTGGGGGGCAGTGGCAGGGGAGGGGAACAGGGAGACGGGAGAGGAAGCAGTTCTTGGGTGGGTCACCACTGGGGTTGAGCTGTGTTATGGCCTTAGATGTCCTGTGTCACATTGCAAAATGTATTTCTGGCCAGGTGCAGTGGCTCATGCCTGTAATCCCAGCACTGCGGGAGGCCGAGGGGGCGGATCACTTGAGGTCAGGAGTTTGAGACCATCCTGGCCAACACGGTGAAACCCTGTCTCTACTAAAAATACAAACAAATTAGCTGGGCGTGGTGGCACTCGCCTGTAGTCCCAGCTACACGGGAGGCTGAGGCAGAAGAATCGCTTGAACCCAGGAGGCGGAGGTTGCAGTGAGCTGAGATCGCACCACTGCACTCCAGCCTGGTAACGGAGCAAGACTCCGTCTCAAAAAAAAAAAAACAAAAAAAAAAAACACAAAAATTAGCTGGACATGGTGGTGCATGCCTGTAATCCAAGCTACTAGAGAGGCTGAGGCAGGAGAATTGTTTGAGCCCAGGAGGCAGAGGTTGCAGTGAGCTGAGATTTCTCCACTGCACTCCAGCCTAGGCAATGAAGCAAGACTCCATCTCAAAAACAAAAAAAGTATTTCTTACTGTAATTGTGGTCAAAACAGTGTGACAGCCACTACTCTTGATCATTGCATAGCCTAATGGGGACTACTCTCACACTGCCCCCACCAGTGTCTTAAAAGCTGGGCACTTACAGTTTACACCATCCCTTTGAGCTTCACAAAAGGACAGACCCATTTCACAGATGAGAATGTTGAGACTGACTGAGCCTTGGTGACCTGTCTGGGGTCTCCCACTCTGGGAAGGAAGGTGCCAAGCCACTCCTTGGCAGAGTTGCCCAACAGGCTGTCCTCTCTCTCCCTGGGTCCCTGAAGCTGAGCTCAACACCATAGCCCCCATCATTTCCAACTTCTTCCTCTGCTCCTATGCCCTCATCAACTTCAGCTGCTTCCACGCCTCGGTCACCAACTCGCCTGGTAAGCAAACCCTTCACCTCACTTCAGGAGGAGGCACGCAGGGTCTGGGGGGTACTGGAGCATGGGGTGGGAGTGGGAGGCTTGGGTGGAGGTCAGCAGCCCAAGATCACCTCTCAAATTAAAACAAATGAAATGGAACATTCATATAGTAATAGTGGCTCTCAGCCGGGAGTGGTGGCTCACACCTATAATCCTAGCACTTTGGGAGGCCGAGGTGGGTGATCACTTCAGGTCAGAAGTTTGTGACCAGCCTGGTCAACAAGGTGAAACCCCATCTCTGCAAAAACACAGAAATTAGCTGGGCCTGGTGGCAGACGCCTGTAATCCCAGCTATTCGGGAGGCTGAGGCAGGAGAATCACTTGAACCTGGGAACAGGAGGTTTCAGTGAGCCAAGATCATGCCATTGCACTCCAGCCTGGGCGACAGAGCAAGACTCCGCCTCAAATAATAATAATAGCGGCTTCCTTTCTCAAGCACTGACAGTGGGCAACTTTACACGAATTCATACATTGTTTACCATCTGTAGGGGTTTTCCAGTCTTTTCCTTCCCCAGTTTACAGGAATCAGGAGTCTGATTCCTCAGAGAAAGAGAATTGCCCAAAGTCACAGCTAGGGCTGTGAGGTACAGTGCTGCAGGTTGCACACTGCACAACTCTAGGAGGCACAATTCATATCACATATTTCACATATTTGCATATGTATGATGGAAAATCTGGCAGATGGCAATAAAGAGTCTTGAGGAAGACTTTTTCTAACTAGCTTCAAGTTGCCATTGCCTTTTATCAGGCCACCTTTCACATAGACCCCAGTGTGCAGGATGGCCCTGGAATTGAGCCATGAGGCAGCCGTCACTCGTGGCAGCCCTAGCCTGGCCTGCTGGCAAGGAACCAGGCAGAATCATGCTCTTCCCCCTCCATCTCACCCCCTTGGCAGCATGGGAGCTGGTGCTGTTGCTGGCATGGGGTGTCCTATGGCTGTATTTGGCCAGAGCTGGACACCCACTCCTTGCCATAGCCTGTGGACATGGTGAAATGCCAGCCAAGATGGGTGCATGGTTTGCCCCAGAGCCTGAAGACCCAGCCCCAGGAGGAAGGGTGGGTGGTACTCACGGCTGGTGGGTACATGTTGGGACCCTGGCCCTGGGCACTGCTGGCATTACTGCCAGGCTCTGCCCAGCCACTCTCCAGAGTGCCAGGCCTGCCCACTGACTGGTACCCTCGGCCCAGGGTGGAGACCCTCATTCCAGTACTACAACAAGTGGGCGGCGCTGTTCGGGGCTGTCATCTCCGTGGTCATCATGTTCCTCCTCACCTGGTGGGCGGCCCTCATCGCCATCGGTGTGGTGCTCTTCCTCCTGCTCTATGTGATCTACAAGAAGCCAGGTGTGTGTCTCAGCTGCGGGGCCGCGGCCCTCCTCCCCGAGGGTAGCCATGCAGGCGGCCCTGCCCTCCGCCCCCAGTACAGGGCTCTGAGTCAGGCTCTGTGCTGTCTACATCCCTCCCCATGTGGCAAGGAGCCCCAAGGGATGTCCCCACTCAGGGCCCATGCCTCAACTTCTAAGCCACCCCTGGGCACTCAGGACCTTGGAATTCCCTTCCCGAAGGACCCTGAGTGAGCTTCCAGAGTCTGCTCCTGCCTCTTCCCTAGGGCTGTCCCCCAGGAGGGGCTGGCAGGCTGCCGTGCACACCTAGGCCTCAGGGGTAGCCGAGGGCTGCTGTGTGGATGCAGGCAGACAAAGCTTGGACTCCGGGCAGGGGCTCTACTTGGCTGCAGGCAGGGACCCTGGGGTGGCAGCGACCTGAGGGCGGGAAACAGGACTCTGAGAAAGCCTGGGAGTCTAAGTCTCAACCTGGGCATCTAGGCCATTGCAAAGATTTGGCAAAGCAGAAGGATATTGTGTGGAGCTTGATGAATAACTTTTTTGTGGGGGGTTGAGGGGCAGATTCTCTCTGTTGCCGAGGCTGGACTGCAGTGCACAATCTCCGCTCACTGCAACCCCCACCTCCTGGGTTCAAGCCATACTCCTGCCTCAGCCTCCTGAGTAGCTGAGATTATAGGTGCCCACCACCACACCTGGGTAACTTTTGCATTTTTAGTAGAGATGGGGTTTCACCATGTTGGCCAGGCTGGTCTCGGAACTCCTGACCTCGGTGATCCATTCACCTCGGCCTCCCAAAGTGCTGAGATTACAGGCATGAGTCACTGCGCTCGGCCTTGTGTCACTTTTCAGCATGCAGCCACATGGTCCACAGGTCTCCACGCTGCAGGCTGCCCACCCCAGGTGGCCCTGCTCCCGAGGGTGCCTGGTGCCTAGAGAAGGCCGACATTGCCTCTGTCCCTGTCCCTCCACGTGTCTGGTTTCTTCTGGCAATTTCTAACACTGCTCTCACCCCACTGCTCCCTTGCTCCTCCAGAGGTAAACTGGGGCTCCTCGGTACAGGCCAGCTCCTACAACCTTGCCCTGAGCTACTCAGTGGGCCTCAACGAGGTAGAAGACCACATCAAGAACTACCGGTGAGCAGAGCTTCGGGGATCCAACTAAGACCCTGGGCTGGTGATGGCCCCACCCTGGGAGTTTCCAAGCCTAGACCTGTCACTTGCCCTGGACAGACCCAGGGTGTGTGCGGCCCCCATTCAGAGAGGGAGCAGAGGTGGACGAGCCACCCAGCCACCACGAGACAGGGAAGGACATATCATGATGGGGACCAAGCCAGTCAAGGGACCTCTCCGTGCCTTGGTTTCCACAGTGGAAGCGTCTCTGTTGTCAAGGCGATTGGTGCTGCAGTTCCCATCACAGTGTCCTGGGGGCGGATGGTGTGAACCTCCCCTGAGTACCCTTCAAAGCTGATCCCCTCTTTGTCAAGGAGAATTATGCACCTGCCATCCCCTTCCCACCAGATTCTAATAATTATTGACAATATCTGTTTATGTCATGCTTACTACGAGCCAGGCACTTGCAAAATACCTTACACAGCCTTACAACAACCGCTGAGGTCCAGGAAATTACTAACGCAGTCATGGACAAGGACACTGAGGCACAGAGAGGTTAAATAACTGGCCCCAGGTCACACAGCTGGTGAGTGGCTGATTAAGTCTGGCTCCAGTTGACTCAGGTTGTGGCCCTTGACCACTGCCCTCTGCTGCCTCTTGATGCAGAGGCTGAGTCACTTGCCTGGGTAACTGGTGAGTTTGTAAGTGACAGACTTCCTCACTCCCAGGCTTTGTTCTTCCCATCTCTGTGCTGGGCTAGGCCGGGCAGGGGAGAAGCAATGGGGGAGTGTTTGGTGGCCAGAGCAGGAAGGACCAAGGAGACTAGTGTGGAGGCCACCAAAAGAGTGGGAAGGGCCCTAAAAGGCACCCTGGATTTATAGGCGGGAAGTCGAGGCCCCAAGCATGTAGGGTCATGTTGGTGGCCACATCGCCATTCAGGGAGCCTGGGTGCTGCCTTTTGCACCCAGCCCCCCGTGGGCTCTCTCCTGATGGCTCTTGTCCTTTTCCCTTCCCTCCTCAGCCCCCAGTGCCTGGTGCTCACAGGGCCCCCAAACTTCCGCCCAGCACTGGTGGACTTTGTGGGCACCTTCACCCAGAACCACAGCCTGATGATCTGTGGCCATGTGCTCATCGTGAGTGAACCCTGGAGGGGCACAGGGCAGGACTCCTGGGGGAGCTGCCCGGGTGTGATGTCCACCCACAGGGTGGGGGCCGAGGGGATAGAGCAAAGGGCACCCAGCCAGGCACTCATGGCCCATTCTCTCCCCTTCCTGGCCTCCTGCTGGCTTCTCCCCAGCTGCTCTGCCTCTTTCCCATTCCCTCCCTTTCCCTTCCTCCCCTTTCTTCTGCACTCCTGGTCTTTCCCTTAAATGATCAAAGGAAAGGGCACCATGGGTGCTGCGGAGCCCCTGGGGCAGCCTCCAGGGCAGGAGAGGGCTGAATCTCAGGCCGGAGGGTGAAGGCAGCTGACAATGTCCCCTGCCCCTCCCACCCACAGGGACCCCCCAAGGAGAGGATGCCTGAGCTCCAGCTCATCGCCAGCGGGCACACCAAATGGCTGAACAAGAGGAAGATCAAGGCCTTCTACTCCGATGTCATTGCCGAGGACCTCCGAAGCGGTGTCCAGATCCTCATGCAGGTGCTGTGGGCTGGGGGCTCCCCTACAGGACTTACGGCTCGGTGAGACAACCTGGAAGGCAGAAAGCCCTGGGGACCCCTTTGCTTAAGCCCCTTTTGCTGCAGAAAAAGCCCTAACTCTTTTTTTTTTTTTTTTTTGAGACTTGTTTTGCTCTTGTTGCCCAGGCTAGAGTGCAATGGTGTGATCTTAGCTCGCCACAATCTTCGCCTCCTGGGTTCAAGCGATTCTCCTGCCTCAGCCTTCTGTGTAGCTGGGATTACAGGCACCCGCCACCACACCTGGCTAATGTGTTTTGTATTTTTAGTACAGACAAGGTTTCACCATGTTGACCAGACTGGTCTCAAACTCCTTAACTCTGGTGATCCACCCACCTCGGCCTCCCAAAGTTCTGGGATTACAGGCGTGAGCCACTGTGCCCGGCCAAAGCCCTAACTTTCTTGTGTCTCCAGATGTGCTGATTCTGGGTACTTTCTTGGAGTGCCCAGGACCCTGACTTAGAAGCCTGTGGGGGCTGATATCACCTTAGCCAGTTCTAACTCTTGGGGGCTCTGGGAGGGATGTAGGGTGTTGGTGATGGAGTGAGAACCAGGATCAAGGATTCCTGAATTCAGATATTTCCTCCCATCAGCCATCTTTTTCCCAATAAAGTTCTGTTTTCTGCAAAACAATTTTTTTAAAGATACATATATATATATAGAGAGAGAGAGAGAGAGAGAGAGAGAGAAAGAGAGGGAGAGAGGGTCTCGCTCTGTTCCCCAGGCTAGAGTGCAGCGGTGTGATCTCCACTCAACTGCAACCTCTGCCTCCCTGGCTCAAGCAATCCTCCCACCTCAGCCTCCTATCTGGGATCTCAGGCATACGACACTATACCCAGCTAATTTTTTCTTTTTTTGTAGAGATAGGGTTTCACCACTTTGCCCAGGCTGGTCTCAAAGTCCTAAGCTTAAGCAATCCACTTGCCTCAGCCTTCCAAAGTGCTGGGATTACAGGTGTGAGCTACTGAGCCCAGCCTAAGATATAATTTATATAAAGTGAAAAAACATTAACTATATAGCTTGGTAAATATTTACAGAAGTAGGCACCCCCCAGTGGTAGACATCACCCAAATTGAGATCTCAAAATTTCCACCGGACAATTCATTTTACTACTGTTTTATCATGCATTAAATGAGATTCATGGGTAAAATAAGTTTTTAATCCCAAGCCAACATATGAGAATCCTTTTCAATAGTTTTAAATATTTCTCTAGTTTTTAAGGAGCAATTCAGCTTTCTTTTGGGGTTATGACAATATTTTGAAAGTAGATAGAGGTGAAAGTGTTAGGAATGTACTAAACGTAAATGTACTAAATGCCACTGAATTGTACACTTTAAAAGGGTTGATTTTTTTTTTTTTTTTAAAGATGGGGTTTCACCATGATGGCCAGGCTGGTCTTCCTCCTGAGCTCAGGTGATTCGCCCACCTTGGCCTCCCAAAGTGCTAGGATTACAGGCGTGAGCCACCATGCCTGGCCTAAAAGGGTTGATTTTTTGTGAATTTTGCCTCAAAATATTTTTTAAAAATTTAAGATGAAAACCAGGGAAGCCGAGAGTGGGCTCACGCCTGTAATCCCAGCACTTTGGGAGGCCAAGGCAGAAGGATCCCTTGAGGTCAGGAGTTCGAGACCAGCCCGGCCAACATGGTGAAACCCCATCTCTACTAAAAATACAAAAATATAGCCAGGCATGGTGTGCGCAGGCCTGTAGTCCCAGTTACTGGGGAGGCTGAGATTGCTTGAGCCCAGGAGGCGGAGGTTGCAGTGAGCCCAGATCGCGCCACGGCACTCCAGCCTAGGGGACATGACAAGACTCTGTCTCAAAAAAAAAAAAGGAAAAAAAAAGAGAGAAATATAAATGACACGTGGATTAGATGACCCGGTAGTACACCAAGTGTGGCATCCAAATTCAAGTCTCTTATGAGAACTTAATTTGTTAGAGAAGTGGGAGCTGGGATCATCTGTAACCATGGGACACTGTAGTCCTTGGTCAAGGGTTGAGAAGCCATGGCGGGCAACTTTATCTGCAGCTTCACCTTTCTTTTGGGTGGGTCCAGGCAGACAGGACCCCAAATACGGGAATGCATCTCCTGAGCTCCCAAAGCTTGGATAGGAGGGTGGCTGGGGCTGAGACAGAGCCCCGCCCTAGTCATAGAGCACAGCCCTTTCCAGACCTAAGGCCTGATCACTAACTGCCCCTCTGACGGGTCCCCCATCTCACCCCCATACCCTGGCAGGCCGCAGGTCTCGGGAGAATGAAGCCCAATATTCTGGTGGTCGGGTTCAAGAAGAACTGGCAGTCAGCTCACCCAGCCACAGTGGAAGACTACATTGGCATTCTCCAGTGAGTTGGGGGAGGGGAAGGGGCTTGGGATCTGTTAATTTGGGCCATTGGGCCTTGAGAAGTGGAGAGGAAGTAGTGGGTGCTTGAAATGTCGAGTCCTGCTGGGTAAAGTGGTTGGCATCTGTAGTCCCAGCCACTTGAGAGGCTGAGGCAGGAAGCTCACTTGAGCCCGGGAGTTGGAGGCTGCAGCGAGCGATGATCGCACCGCTGCACTCCAGCCTAGGTGAAAGAGCAAGACCCTGTCTTTGAGAAAGAAGTTCAGTCCATTTGTTCAAAGCTGAAGAAGAAACAGGCTGAGGCTGAAAATGCCCGTCTCTGACCTATGAGTCCTGGACATCAGAGCCAGCAGGGATCAGGCAGGTAGCACTAAGAGTGAAGTGGGCCGGGTGTGGGATGATAGGGAGCAGTGGAGACTGTGGTAACCCCAGGGAGAGTGGCTGCTACTTGGCTGTAGCACAAGCAGCATGGGCTCTAGTGCCCAGGCAGAAATGTGAGCCCAATATTGCCAGATTTTTAAATTTTTCAGAGTAACTGCGAATGTGAGTTTTTAGGTGAAAACCTCATGCCTCCCTGTGGGCTTCAGAAGGTGCACAGGTAGCCAGCTCAGGAGCTCTGAGGCTGGCTGAGCATGGTGGCTCACACCTGTAATCCCAGCGCTTTGGGAGGCCAAGGTGGGTGGATCACAAAGTCAGGAGTTCGCGACCAGCCTGACCAACATAGTGAAACCCTATCTCTACTAAAAATACAAAAAATTACCCGGGTATGGTGGCACACAGCTGTAATCCTAGCTACTTGGGAAGCTGAGGCAGGAGAATTGCTTGAACCTGGGAGGCGGAGGTTGCAGTGAGCTGAGATCGGGCCACTGCACTGCAGCCTGGGCGACACTGAACAGGGAAGTGAAACCAGGTCCTGAGGACCAAACCGCCGGGATGTCAGGGCTGACTCCAAACTCTTCTTCAGCTCGTGCTGTGTGAGGTCTGGAGAATGCCTGCCCGATGTGTGGCTTTTCTGTGTTGATGTTGTCGTGTGCGGTATCACTGAACACCACGAGGCTGAGGGTCGGGCCCTTGGGACCCGCTTCCAGGTATGCTGTTAAGCAGCTGCAGGACTCAGAGCAATCCTCTCGGTTGCTGCTAACAGAACTACAGCAGCGGTTGGTAGCATACGTGGTCTCCAGCCTCCCTCCAACATTCCAACATTCCAAAACTTCAAAAAGCAGGGCCTGAAAGGTCCTTGTCCCAGAGATATGTGATCTAAGGAGCCCAGGGAGGGCAGTACTCAGCCCGTTGGCCCAAACCCCAGTGGTGGGTGGGCTCTTGGGCACTGTGTCAATCAGACAGTTCATAGACCTTTGGAACAAGTCTTCCAGACGTCTTTATTTTATTTATTTATTTATTTATTTATTTATTTATTGAAATGGAGTCTCACTCTGTCACCCAGGCTGGAGTGCGGTGGCGCAATCTTACCTCACTACAGCCTCCGCCTCCTGGGTTGAAGCAATTCTCCTGCCTCAGCCTCCGGAGTAGTTGGATTACAGGTACACTCCACCACACCCAGCTGATTTTTGTATTTTTTAGTAGAAATGGGGTTTTGCCATGTTGGCCAGGCTGGTTTCAAACTCCTGACCTCAGGTGATGCACCCGCCTTAGCCTCCCAAAGTGCTGGGATTACAAGCATGAGCCACCGTGCCCAGCTTTTGTAATTTATTTTATCTTATTATTTTATTTTTATTTTTGAGACAGAGTCTCATTCTGTTGCCCAGGCTGAAGTGCAATGGCATGATCTCAGCTCACACCACAACCTCCGCCTCCCAGGTTCAAGTAATTCTCCTGTCTCAGCTTCCTGAGTAGCTGGCACTACAGGCGTGTTCCACCACACCCAGCTAATTTTTATACTTTTTAGTAGGAATGGGGTTTCAACATGTTGGCCAGGCTGGTCTCAAACTCCTGACCTCAGGCAATCCTTTCATCTTGACCTCCCAAAGTGCTGGGATTACAGGGGTGAGCCACTGCCCCTGGCCTCCAGACATCTCTATAGACAGCCTAGTGCGTGAGTGAAGCTCTTACGAGCATGCCTGTCCTGTGGCCTCCAGTCTCAGCCATATGATTCTAATCCCAGCTACTCATTGCCCTAGCTGTGTGATCATGGGCAGGTTCCTCTCTAAAACTCAGTTTTTGCATGTGTAGAATGGAAGTAATAATGACCATCCCCACCTCCATGGGCAGACTCGTGGGGGATTATCCAAATGTATCAGGAGGACAGGGCTTACTTGGTGTCCCCGAGAACCAGATCTGTAGGTCCACAGTGTTACAATCTGTAGAGCTGGAAGAGTCCTGGGGTACTCTCCAATTCTGCCTGTACATTATACAGATGGGGAAACTGAGGCCCAGAGAACAGAAAGCGTGTGGTAGGAGGCAGAGCTAACTCTGGACATCCGGTCTCGTGGGTACCAGGTCATCTCCCAGGTGGGAGCTGGGGGAGAAGCTGGACCTCACCTCCTCTCTTTCCAGCGATGCCTTTGATTTCAACTATGGCGTGTGTGTCATGAGGATGCGGGAGGGGCTCAACGTGTCCAGGATGATGCAGGCGCACAGTGAGTACATGCCCTGCCCACTCAGCACCCCTGTCAAAAACCAGAACAGCCCAAGGTAGGGATGAACTTGGCCCATTTGAGGGGCAGGAGGAGACCAGGCGCAGCTGGAGTGTGAGGAGCCGGGCAGGAGGCAGGTCAGAGGGAGGCCTGGGCAGGTGCAGTGAGGTGGTGGAGGCCAGGCAGGGCGTTGGCACTTTCTTCCTAGCATTAAGGGAGCCTGTCAAGGAGGAACCCACCGTGCCCTCAGTCGAGGAGAGCTGGTGAACCATGCTGCCCTTTCTTTTGCAGTTAACCCCGTGTTTGACCCAGCGGAGGACGGGAAGGAAGCCAGTGCCAGAGGTGCCAGGCCGTCAGTCTCTGGCGTGTGTCAGTGTTCCCCTCACAGCTCAAGGCTCTCTCGCCCTGTAGGGCAGCTAGGGTGGGCCGCCAGGGAACTTGGTGGAGGACAGGTGGTTTTTTATCTTGACAGTGGTGCCTGAGTAACGGGGCTTGGGAACTGGAGGGGCTTGGCTGTGTCAAAGATTGCCAGCAGTCAGGCGCAGTGGCTCGAGTCTGTAATCCCAGCACCGTGGGAGTCTGAGGCAGGAGTTCTAGGCTACAGTGAGCTATGACCGCACCACGACATGCCAGCCTGGGTGACACAGTGAGACCTTGTCTCAAAAAAAGAAAAAAAAAGATTGCCAGGAGGTGGAGAATTCAGGGTCAGGGCACCATGGAGGTCCACCCAGCAGGCTCTGGGGCCCTTGTCCCCCTCCTGCCAAGGCCCCTCTAGCCATGCAGTGTGGGGCAGGATTTTCCTTCATTCTCTCCCATGGTCACCCCGGGAGTCAGGGGGCCTGCAGTGCAGGTGGGAGGGCTCCTGTGGGCATCTGTGAGGGCACAGGGGGGTGTTTAAGAGAAGGGAGAGTGTACTTCCCTACTACCCAGAGGGCTCTGTCCCCACCCCCAGTACTCAGCAGAATCCCGGGAGAGAGAAGCTGAGAGCGGAGCAGGGGCACATCACAGCACTGAGTGTCCCGGGTCCCGGGTCCTGGTCCACCTGCCAGAGAATCCGCGTTCAGCCTCAGAAGGGGTGTTGGTGGGGCCCTGGGCCATGCCTGCCCAGATGCAATGCAGCTGGCTCTGCTCTGACCCACCCCCACCTCCTGCAGTGGACTCCAAGGCCCTGATGCGGGAGGAGCAGGCCAGCACCATCTTCCAGTCGGAGCAGGGCAAGAAGACCATCGACATCTACTGGCTCTTTGACGACGGAGGTCAGTTCCCTGCTCGGATCAGCCCCCCTTCCTGGGGCAGGGGTCTTCCTTCCCTCTCCTTCCTGGCCTGCTCTCAAAGGGGACGGGGGCTCCCGGGCCCACCAGTGAGCTCAGGGGAGCCTGGAGGGACCCCTCTGGCCTCTAGTTTTTTGGTTATAAAATGGGAAACTGAGGAAAGAGCTGAAGTCGCCATGAGCTGGAAACTTCTGACTGGATGGTCCTCAGGGGCACAGGCAGGTGATAAAAACAGGGAGACGGGCTGGTGCCCAGGAAAGCTGTAGGAATATTTTTCACTTCACAAGGAAGTATATCCTCTCCCATTAAAAAAAAAGAAAGTGACTTTCAGCTTTATTGCTCCTACCTTTGATAGAGTCATAGATAGAAAGAAATGTCTTTGCTCCAATGGAATGAGTTATATTAATAACTGCTGAAATAGGCTGAGCACTCACTACCTGCCTGACACAGAATTCCCTACTTAATGCAGTCCGAGGAAGGAGCTGTCACGATTAATCCTGCCCTATACATAAGGAAACTGAAGCACAGAAGATTATGAGGTGATACATGACAGCTGGTTCTCAGTCTTGTGTGGAGAGACGACAGGGAGGGATGAGGGCTCCCCACGCTGGTCAAGTATTCAGTCTTCAAGAACTGCCAATGACCTCGATTTTTATGTGAAACTCCTCAATTATTAAATGCCAGCTTTTTTTTTTTTTTTTTAATTCTTTTTGAGACGGAATCTCGCTCTGTTGCTCAGGCTGAGGTGCAATGGTGTGATCTTGGCTCACTGCAAGCTCCGCCTCCTGGGTTCAAGCAATTCTCCTGCCTCAGCCTCCCGAGTAGCTGGGACTGCAGGCATACACCATAAAGCCCAGCTAATTTTTTGTATTTTTAGTAGAGATGGCATTTCACCATGTTGGCCAGGCTAGTCTTGAACTCCTGACCTCAGGTGATCTGCCTGCCTCGGCCTCCCAAAGTACTGGGATTACAGGCATTAGCCATGGCACCTGGCTGCTAGCTTATTTATTTAAATACGCTGCACAAGCCAAATAAACCCTACCCCACAGAGTATCATGTGCAACTTGGGTTTAGTCAGCCGGGTTCATTATACAGATGGGTCAACTGAGGTCTGGTGTGGAGAGGAAGAGGTTTGCTAATGGCACAGTGGGGCAGGAACCCACATAGTGCTCTTTCCTGAGTGGACTCTCGTCATGACTCTCGGGGATTCTCCTTGCCAGGCCTCACCCTCCTCATTCCCTATCTCCTCCGCCGCAAGAAGAGGTGGAGCAAATGCAAGATCCGCGTGTTTGTGGGCGGCCAGATTAACAGGATGGACCAGGAGAGAAAGGCGTAAGTACGGAGGGCCGGCCCGGGGGCTGCAGGGACCACTGCCATCTTAGCTCCACCTAAGGTTGCCCTCCACCCCTGATCCTCTACCACCACCCCTAGGTGGGTTCTGAGATTGTCCCAAAGCCCAGGGCCAGCTCTCTCCAGGCCACTGCAGTGGGCAGGAGCAGGAGCAGGCTTCTCTCCCTTCCAGAATTTGTTCTAGTTTCCTGCCTCCTTCATCAATAAAATGCAGATGCCCTAGCTTTGGTAGAACAGGGAGGGGAGTTAGGTTGTAAAGTCATAAATGTCTGGGTTTGGACAATGAGAAACGTAAAAATAAGAAAGAAAAGGGATCTATCTTTTAAATTTAAAGTTTAAAAAAAGACAAGAAAAATTGAAAACAAAAAAAGATAAAAAAGAACACCAAAAAATAAATCTCCTCCAGGAGGAACCTGTAGGAAATGAAGGACGGGTTGGGCACGGTGGCTCACGTCTGTCACCCTAGCACTTTGGGATGCCAAGGCAGGTGGATCCAGGAGTCCAGGAGTTCGAGACCAGACTGAGTGACATGGCAAAACCCTGTCTGCATATTTTAAGTTTTTTTTTTTTTTGAGATGGGGTCTCCCTCTATCACCCAGACTGGACTACAATGGCGTAATCTCAGCTTACTGCAACCTCCGCCCCCTGGGTTCAAGCAATTCTCCTGCCTCAGCCTCCCTAGTGGATGGGTTTAGAGGTGCGTGCTACCATGCCCATATACATTTGTTTGTATTTTTAGTAGAGACGGAGTTTCGCCATGTTGGCTAGGCTGATCTCGAACTCCTAACCTCAGGTGCTCCCCCCACCTCAGTCTCCCAAAGTACTGGGATGACAGGCGTGAGCCACTGTGCCCAGCCAATATTTTAAATTTTTATATAAATATTTTACATACATTAAAAATTTTAAATATATATAATGATTTGAAAAAAGGATATGAAGGATGGAGAACATGCCTCCTCCTGAGAAATGAAGTAGGGGCTGGAATCCTTTAGCGCAGCAGTCCCCAACCTTTTTGGCACCACGGACAGGTTTCATGGAAGACGGTTTTTCTACAGGCTGGGGAAATAGTAATGGTTTTGGGATGATTCAAGCTCATTACATTATTGTGCACTTTATTTCTATTATGATTACGTGGTAATATACAATGAAATAATTATACAACTCACCAACATGTAGAGTCGGTGGGAGCCCCAAGCTTGTTTTCCTGCCACTGGATGGTCCCATCCGGGGGTGATGGGAGATAGTGGCAGATCATTAGGCATTAGATTCTTATAATGAGTGTGCACAGCCTAGATCCTACAAGATTGTTCATGGCCCTCTAGGAGTCTAATGCCACCGCTGAGCTGACAGTAGTCAAAGCTCAGGTGATAATGAAAGCAGTGGGGAGCAGCTGTAAATACAGATGAAGCTTTGTTCACTGCCACATGCCCAGTTCCTAACAGCCCATGACGGGTACCTGTCAACAGCCCGGGGGTCAGGGGCCCTTGCTTTAAGGCAATGTTCCTGATGCATGGGATGCAGGCTCTGGTGAGACAAGAGGTGACTTTAGTGGCCAGGGGATGAGGCAGCAAATACCACTGAGTCTTTTGATAAGAAATGGCTTTTAATTCTCCAATTCTGGGGCTGATTTTGCAGAAGGTCCTGGCTTAGCCCTGGCTTGTCCTTCTGTTTGGTAACCTGTGCTTGGCTCCCTGAGCAAGAGGGGCAGGCTGGATGCATGGGCTTGACAGGCAGTGGCATCTGGCCAGAACAGTGACCCTGGTTCATCTACATGGGTTTTATTGGTTACCTCTTCCTGGCAAGAGGTGCTGGTTTTCTGTTTAAAATTGTGACATTGCCTGGGTGCAGTGGCTCTGCCTATAAATCCTGGCACTTTGGCAGCAGGCCAAGGCAGGAGATGGCTTGAGGCCAGGAGTTTGAGACCAGACTGGGCAACATAGTGACAGTCTGTCTCTACCAAAAAATAAAAAAAAGTAAAAAATTAACTGTGAATGATGGCATGTGCTCATAGTCTTAGCTTACTTGAGGCTGAGGCGGGAGGATGACTTGGCCCAGATCAAGGCTGCAGAGAGCTATGATTGACCACTGCACTCTAGCCTCGGTGACAGAACAGACCCTGTCTCTATTTTTTAATAGTAATAAAAATAAAGTAAAATTTAAACAAATAAATAAAATCATGATATAAAATCTGCCTTTGAAATGTATCTAAGATGGCTGGGTGCGGTGGCTCACGCCTGTAATCCTAGCACTTTGGGAGGCCGAGATGGGTGGATCACCTGAGGTCAGGTGTTCAAAACCAGCCTGACCAATATGGTGAAACCCCATCTCTACTAAAAATGCAAAACTTAGCTGTGTTTGGTAGTGTGTGCCTGCAAGTCCCAGCTATTTGGGAGGCAGAGACAGGAGAATTACTTGAACCCGGGAGGCAGCTGTTGCAGTGAGCCGAGATTGTGCCACTGCACTCCAGCCTGGGCGACAGAGCAAAACTCCGTCTCAAAAAAAGAAAAGTAAAGAAATGTATCTAAGTCAGAATGTGAGTTGATTTAAACAGAAAAGGAAGTAAATAGTAAGGCAGGTGGCACACAGGTGTGGAGCTGGCAGGTGTCGGCAGGTGGAATTGGGCAGCTGCCACTTTGAGCAAGGTCAGGTGAGGTGGGAGGTGGTAGCCTGGAGGTCTGCTGAAAGGTACCAACAGATGGGGCAATTTGCCCAAAGTCATGCAATTAATTAGCCAAAGAGAAGAACCCTTGCTTGGTCTCTAGTGCCCGTTGCAACCATCCTGGCTGTGGTGCCCCAGGGTCAGGGTAGGAGGGGAAACCCTGGCCTACACCACCCAGTCCTATGCCAGGATAGCCTCCCATGCCCCATTCTCTAGCCATTCACAATGTGAGTTAAGAGAAACCCAGCAATCCCATCTCTTTGTCCTCACCTCCACTGAGAATTTCTTCCGAGCAATGCTAAGGAAAGTGTTGCTTGGGAAAAGCAGCATCTGACTTCTCTGTGATCTCCAAAAAGTAAATAAGCCATGAGACTGCTCTGCTGTCTCTGCTTCCTGTCCAGGCTCTGAATGGAAGCCGAGTTTAGTAGATTCGGTTTAGCTCAAGGCCACGACAGCCTGGGCTAACGGCATGTCCTTGGTGGGAAGGTTATGAAAACCCTTCCTCTGCCTCCCTCTGTCCCTTGAGGGACCACATCCTTTGCTCTCTACATAACCCTGCAGCAGGTCTATCCTTACCTAGGCACTGCCCAGGCCTGCCAGCCCCCACTGCCACCACACACCATTTGCATCTGCCCATGGCTCTGCTTTCAAAATTTCACCCCCAAGGTCAGGGGCCAGCAGCGGCTTGACTGCTCGGCCCCAGCCTCATCCTCCAGGCTTGTGTCTCATTTCTTCCTCTCTCCTAGCACACTCCATGCATTCCAGCCAGCTCCTCACTGCCCTGCTCCACCCCCTGCACCCCGACACCTTCCCTCATTTTAACTGTTCCCCACCAACCAGTCCCGTGGTCCCTAACCAGACTGGCACATCAGAATCACCTGGGGCATGACCCAAACCATGTCCTTCCCAGGGATTCTGACTCAATGGTGGGCAAGGGGGTAGGGGTGGGGTCCAGACAGGTATATTGTTTTTTGTTTGTTTGCTTGTTTTGAGACCGAATCTTGCTCTGTCACCGAGGCAGGAGTGCAATAACACGATCTCAGCTCACCGTAACCTCCCCCTCCTGAGTTCAGGCAATTCTACCTCAGCCTCCCGAGTAGCTGGAATTACAGGTGTGTGCCACCACGCTCAGCTAATTTTTGTATTTTTAGTAGAGAAGGGGTTTTGTCATGTTGGCCAGGCTGGTCTTGAACTCCTGACCTCAGGTGATCTGCCCACCTTGGCCTCCCAAAGTGCTGGGATTACAGGCCTGAGCCTCCTCGCCCAGCAGGTATATTGTTCTGAAGGCTCCTTGGGTGATTTCAGTGTAGACATTCCCCTGCCCCACCTGCTTTGGCCTGTAACAGTCTTACCCTTGGTTCACCATCCAGCCAGACTGCCACCTCTGTGAAGTCTTCCCTGACTGCTACAAACCACAGTGGGCTTCTCCTTCCCTGGTAGATGCAAAGTCAGTACCACCTGGCTTGCTACTCCTGGTTCTGTACTGAGTTTCTTGTGTGTTTTCTTTGCTTCCTCAGCCACTCCAGCATTTCCTTTATTCAGCTTTCCTTTTCCTTAGAACTTCGCTACTCAAAGTGTTGTCTGTGGACCATCCCATGGAGTGTGTTAGACATGCAGAATCCCAGGCCCCACTCCAGACCAGCTGAATCAGAATCAGCATGGTAACAAGATCCTCAGCAGATGCATAGACATGTGAAAATTTGGGGTGTGCTAGTACAGAGATGGCCACCAGATACTTGGGAAAGTCTTGTCAATTCCTTTTCTGTTTCACTTCTCATCATCTAACCCATTTTATGAGTATTCGTTTCCTGTCTGCCCCTACCGCCATGTTCTATGAGGGCAGGCTTTCTGTTTTCCTCACTGCTATGTAGTCAGTAGGTGCTCAGTAAAAATTAGTTAAATGAATAAACACATTTTAAAACTCTCAGGCTGGGCCTGGTGGCTCCCACCTATAATCCCAGAACTTCGGGAGGCTGAGCAGGAGGATCATCTGAGACCAACATGACAAAACCCTGTCTCTACTAACAATACAAAAATTAGCCAAGCATGGCAGCACACACCTATAATTCCAGCTACTTGGGAGGTTGAGCTGAGATTGCACCACTGCATTCCAGCCTGGGAGACAGAGCAAGGCTCTGTCTCAAAATAATATAATAATAATATTAATAATAATAAACCTCTCCATGTTTCCTCCAGGATCATTTCTCTACTGAGCAAGTTCCGACTGGGATTCCATGAAGTCCACATCCTCCCTGACATCAACCAGAACCCTCGGGCTGAGCAGTAAGTTCTGTGCTGGGGCTTCCAGGCAGAAGGGCCAGCTGTGTGCCTGCAGACCCCTCTGCCAGCTGCCCCCTTTCTCCTTGGTAAGCTAAGAGCAAAGGGCTTTCCCCTGAGCCCTTCCTAGATGTGTCAGAGGGCACAGTTTCTGCAGTGGTTGTGGCCGGGACATGTCCCCTCCCTGGGGCTGAGGGTATCACTGGGCAAGGCGGCTGCAGCCCCTGATGGTTGTGTTAACACATCAGTGCTGGTAGTGGGGAAAAGGTGAGTGACCTGGGCAACAGCTTCCTTCCTCCTCCCATCTGAGGGCAAGAGCGCAGATTTTTAAGCAAACCCTTCTGTGAATTTGTAGCAATGACCAATGGTACGTTCAGCAGGGATTGCTTGCTTTCAAATGGTGTGACTTTGTCTTCTTAAAATAAGACATTTACAAACGGGATTTGCATTCTGTCAATCAATGTCCATGAGGTTTTCCAGGACACTCTCCTCACTAATTGTGCTTCCTCCTGACCTCCTAGCCCTAACTTTTCTCTTACATTTCCCAGCCATAAGGATGTCCCCAACCTGGACAGGGAAGGAAATCAAGACAAGCAGAAAGGAGCCATGTCATAGTGATGGATGCATTGGCGCCAACCATTGTTAGGAGCTGTGTTTGGTGCTGCAGAGGCAGAGATGAGAAATCTGCAGCCCAGTCCTCCAAGCATAGCTGCAGGCTGGCGGAAGCCAAGGCAGTCGCAATGCTGCAGAGATAGACCAGGATGCCAAGGACAATAGGGTTGTCTCTGTTGGTGGAAAAGCAAAGCCTTAAGAAAGGCCTTGATGATCAAAAAGAAATGGGGGAGATCTTCTAGGCAGAATGGACAGCAGGAGCAACATACAGACCTCATCTAGCATCTGATTTTTAGTTATTTGTTTATTTATTTATTTTTGAGACAGAGTCTTGCTCTGCCACCCAGACTGGAGTGCAGTGATGCAATCTCGGCTCACTGCACCCTCCGCCTCCCGGGTTCAAGCAATTCTTCTGCCTCAGCCTCCTAAGTAGCTGGGATCACAGGCGTGTGCCACTACACCCGGCTAATTTTTGTATTTTTAGTAGAGGTGGGGTTTCACCATGTTGGCCAGGTTGGTCTCAAACTCCTGACCTCAGATGATCTGCCCACCTCGGCCTCCCAAAGTGCTGGGATTACAGGCGTGAGCCGCTGCACCCGGCCTAGCATCTTATTTTAAAAATCCCCTCCATTGACCTTTCATCTACCTCCAGCTCCTGGACCGCTTCTCTCCTCCTTAGCACAGCCAAACTCCAAGATGTTTGCACTCTTTGTCCACCCTTCCTCCCCTCCCCTAATCTTCCAGCTCCTAACCCACTGTCCCTGCTCTCTGAGACCACTCTTGCCAGCATCATCAGTGACTTCCATGTTGCCACATCCATGGAGCCCATTTCTGTCCTCTCTCTCCACCTCTTGGCTTCACTTGCCAGTGATCCTTCTTGAGACCATTCCTTCTTTTGGCTTCCAAGACACCCCCTCTGCTGGTTTCCTCCTGCATCAGAGGCCCTTCCTCCAGTTCCTCTGCTGGCTCTTCCTCCTCGACCTTACCTGCCCTTGCTTGCATCCTTGGGGTTGGGCTCTGACCCTTTTCCCTTCTCTCCCTTTACTCTGTCCCAAGTGAGCTCATCCATCCATGTGGCTTCAGGTAGCATCATCTGAATGCTGATCAGCTCTACATCTCTTTTTTTTTTTTTTGAGACAGAAGCTTACTCCATCACCAGGCTGGAGTGAGTGCAGTGGTGCTATCTCGGCTCACTGCAACCTCCACCTCCCAGGTTCAAGCGATTCTCCTGCCTCAGCCTCCCAAGTAGCTGGGAATATATACTTGTGTGTATTCTGGTGCAAGCCACCACACCAGAATACACACAAATTTATTTCTTAGGCATTTAGGATTGTCCTTACTGCTGTGTCCATTGGCTGGAGCCAGACCTCACAATCTAAACTAAAACCTGATTGGCTAATAACTTAAAACTTTTCTGAATAGGTAGAAGCAATGGAGAGCTGGGACATGCCTGTGAGCACATCCAGCACAGATATCTTGGTTAAAGTATAAGGACATAGAATGTACTACATGCCTGTAAGCATGGCATGTTAAACAGCTACATAGCATAGGGCTTAAAGTTATTAGCACACTTACAATTTACTCTTTAATAAGAAAGGAAACTTTAAAATGAAACTTTTCTACTCCCCACATAATCTCAACCAGCCTCACCCATTCTCTCGTCCCCAGTACCAAGAGGTTTGAGGACATGATTGCACCCTTCCGCCTGAATGATGGCTTCAAGGACGAGGCCACTGTGAACGAGATGCGGCGAGACTGCCCCTGGAAGATCTCAGATGAAGAGAGTACAAAGAACAGAGTCAAGGTGCGGGAGAGGGGTGGCCTTGCCAGGGTGGGTGGGGGTGGGAAACACGAAACATCATTGGGTCAGGGACAGGCATCTCGCATGTCCTCAGCTCCCCAGCCCCTCCCCTCGATCTTCCAGCCTGCCTTCCACTCCGGCCCCTGAGCTATCCTCATGCCACAGTCGCTCAGGCTGACGGGTAACCCAGCTGTGGAACTCAGTGCTATCCTTTATGTGGGAGCCTGGTCCTCCTGCCCACCTTGAGTGAGCCCCGGCAGTGGGCATGGACTGCCTGGAGTCCTCCCTCTCCTCCCCCCTTTCTCTACGCCGGGTAGAAGAGATTCCTGAGACTTATGGTGATGGCCAAAGTATAATCTGTCCTGTTAGGTTGGGCGTGGTGGCTCACCCCTGTAATCCCAGGACTCTGGGAGGCTGAGGCAGGTGGATCTCTTGAGGTCAGGAGTTCAAGACTAGCCTGACCACCATAGTAAACCCTGTCTCTACTAAACAAACAAACAAACAAAAAAATTAGCTGGGCATGGTGTCGAGCACCTGTAATCCCAGCTACTCAGGAGGAGGCTGAGGCAGGAGAATTGGTTGAACCTAGGATGGCGAGGTTGCAGTGAGGCGAGATCACACCAGAGCACTCCAGCCTGGGTGACTGAGCAAGACTCCGTCTCAAAAAAAATAATAAAATTTGTCCTGTGCCCTGTGGGATGCAGCTGCCTGAGCTTCCCCCCTTAGCCTCTAGACCCTGCCCCTGACACAGCTCAGAGCCATGGTGCCCCTTCCTGACAGTACTTCATGACTCTAAGGGCTAAGCTAGAGGGTGTGCCTGTAGCCATGCTGTGGCCATGTCAAGGTGGGGTGAGCTCTAGGAGGGCGGGTGGTGGGGGCAAGGGGTGACCCCACTTCTACCCTCAGTGTCAGTCATTCTTCACCACGAGTGATTT
The DNA here is from genome assembly GCA_963574635.1 of Cheracebus regulus. Lineage (NCBI taxonomy): Eukaryota > Metazoa > Chordata > Mammalia > Primates > Pitheciidae > Cheracebus > Cheracebus regulus. The sequence continues at coordinate 63,672 of CAUYQU010098468.1, forward strand.
TGCCCCCTGGGGGACATTTGGCAATCTCTGGAGACATTTTTATTTCTCACAACTAGGGAGTGGAGGTTGCTACTGTCAGGCAGTGAGGAGAGGTCTGGGATGGTGGCAAACATCCTGCGATGTGCAGGACACTTCCCATGACAAGGACTCGTGTGCCCCATGGGGATAACTACAGTGCAAGGTCCAGAATCCCTTACCCAGGTTAACTCCCTTCCCCTTGGTCTCCTGATCTCCAGGATAGGGTGTCCGTCCACGATCAGTTTCTGAGTGTCAATCATTTCTGAATGATTTAAGATAGGCCTTGGATTGGAAGGAGTCTCCCACCCCCAACCCAGTCCCACACAAGCTTTGGGGACTTCCCTAATCTGTCAGCCCTGAGACCTTGCCCCAAAGGGCTCACGCAGCCATCTGGGTATTTGGAAAATGCTGAATAAAATCTTGTGTCCAAAGGAGACCCTCCAATATTCTGTTACAGAAGAAGTGGGTGACCTGTCTCTGCTCCGAATTCACCTGTCTTTTCTAGAGTGTTTTTCGTGTACCAGGCCCTCTGCTGGGTGCTTTTGCATAGGTTGTCTCATTTGAAACTCCCCAAATTCACCTGGAGAAGGTATCATCATACCCATTTTACACATGAAGACAGTGAAGGTCAGGGAGGTGACATGACTTGCTCAAGTACTCTCTGCTATGAAATATGAGAGCTGAGGTCTGAACCTAGTAAGGTGTTCTCTCTTCCCTCTACCCCAGTAGTTATGGTCATAAAGTGAGACAAGGAAAAACCATGGAAAGCTTCTTGGAGGAGGTGAGCTTGGCGCTCCATTACTCCAAGGGTCCCCTTCATCCTGGAGGCAGGAGAGTCAATAAGAATTTAGGGGAGTAATTTATGAATCCAGTTGAAAATGTTAATGAGGCAGTGGATGTGGTGAGGGGTCCAGTGCTCTCAAGGATATGGGAAATGATCACTCGGCTTTCTCCTGCCCAGTCCCTTCGGCAGGTGAGGCTGAACGAGATTCTGCTGGATTACTCCCGAGATGCTGCTCTCATCGTCATGTAAGTAGTTCCTGGCTGGTGGGAGGACCAGCCTGTCTGGGGTCAGGTGTCTCAGCCTGGGAAGGGGCTCAGTGGGGGCACCACAGAGCACCGGAGCCTTTCCCTGGGAGGCAGAAGGGCCAAAACTCCCACAAACATAGCCCTGGTGGTTCTCAGCACATGGCTAGGCCCGAGTCCGCCCCATACCTGAGCTCCAGCTGGCAGAGTCTGAGGGCCTCACGTGTCCCAGACACCATCGAACCGCCCCTTGTCATTGTTTTATCCTGGTGGCTGCCTTTTCCTACCAAATTCCACTTGGCAAAAAGGGAACCCAGCTGTTTCCGGAAGGACATTGACTCCTGGTTGTTCAGGAGTCACTTGGCCCTCTTTGCCTATCAGCCATTCCCAACTGATGTTGGTTCCAAGCCTCAGCAACAGCAATGGAGGCCTGCCCTGGCCCTGGCTGTTCCTACTGGACCCATGTCCAGTTCTGAGCCACCCCTGGGGTGTGTCAGCCAAGGCTGAGCAAGCAGAAGGTGGGATGGAAGGTGACAGTTATGCAGCGAGGGTCTCAGGGTGGCTCTGCTCTCTCTGAGGCCTGTAAAAAGAACATGATCAACCAAGCCCTCAGCTCAGGGGACAAGGGGTCTTTGCCAAGGCAAGTAACTGGCCTCTTGTACATTTCCTGGGGGCCAGCCGCCTGGGAATCAGACAGAAGGGATCCATCAACTCTGGTGATGGGTGATGGAACCCACTCCCAGACCTGTCACCATCTGACCTGGACTGCAGATGTCAGGTTCTGCAGGACAGCCACAACGTCCATGGGACCTGCTTCTTCATAACCTGAAGCCAGGACCAACTGCACAATTTGCAAGGCCTAGAACAAAACAAAAATGTGGGGCTCCTTGCTCAGAAAATATTAAGAAGGTCAAGGTCTTCTCTTTCAAAGTAATCTCCCTTACATTCTCACATAGTCTGTATGGAATTTGTTTTTAATAAAAATCTCATGGTGGTAGAAAGGAGGAGAGGGCGGGGTTTCAACAGAACTGATCATAGGTTGGTCATTGATGTAGAAAGATGATGATGTGGGCATGAAACTTCAGGGCATCATTTTTCAACGTTCACGTTTGAATGTTTCCGTAAATCTGCAAAATGCACCGTGCCTTGGAGAGCAACCACGAGTGCCTCATCAAGCTTGCAAGAAGCTCTGGTAAGAAGATCCCCAAACCTAGCACCACACACTGTTCTAGAAAGATGTGCTCAGATAGGAGGGCTCCTTCAGCTCTGGTGATACAACCCGTTCCCAGACTTGTCACATCTGACCTGGACTGCGGATGCCAGGATCTAAGGATGTTGGATTCATGAGAAGAGACCTCAGAACAAGTCATCCATTGAGGGTGATAAGAGCAACTCAAACTTAGTTTTCCACTACCTCTGTTGCTTGAGTGCTATAAAAGTTACATACATCCCTTACTGCTGTGTCTGCAGTACTCTCTTTCAGGAGAGCACCAGCAATGTTTCTTTTAGGTAGTGTAAGTACCTCTTTGAGAAGATCAAAATGGCAAATGGGTTCAGACTGAAAATGGCCAATGGCTGGCCAGGTGCAGTGGCTCACACCTGTAACCTCAGCACTTTGGGAGTCCGAGGCAAGTGGATTATGAGGTCAGGAGTTCAAGACCAGCCTCACCAACATGGTGCAATCCTGTTTCTACTAAAAGTACAAAAATTAGCCGGGTGTGGTGGCAGTCACCTGTAATCCCAGCTACTCAGGAGGCTGAGGCAGGAGAATCCCTTGAACCTAGGAGGTGGAGGTTGCAGAGCCAAGATCGTGCCACTGTACTCCAGCCTGGGCAACAGAGCAAGACTCCGTCTCAAAAAAAAAGGTCAATGGCTTCTAGCAGATAAGTAGATAAAGCCTGAGGATATGCATTCTCCTAGGTCTCACCAAAGGCTAGAAGCTAAGCAACCAGTTTGGAGACCTGACCTGGACCTACAGTTCGTTTTAAGATGCCCATGAGGGTTTTTCCTCTCTGGCTGCCTGAAGATTGACCACCATCATGAATGACTTAGTAACTATCTGAACTACGAAGGTCGTGACCAACTGACTACTTTAGAGGAAAGAAATGGCCATCGATATCCTTCACCCTGGGAAGGCAACAGTACCTAAGACAGAAATTTAGGACAAAGTAGCCAAAATGTACAAGACCACACTGGAGATCATCTTTGCATTTGGATTTAGAACTCATTTTGGTGGTGGCAAGACAACTCGTTTGGCATGATTGATGATTCCTTGGATTATGCAAAGAATAATGAATCCAAACATAGACTTGCAAGGTGTGGCCCGTATGAAAAGAAAAAGACCTCAAGAAAGCAAGGAAAGGAACGCAAGAACAGAATGAAGGAAGTCAGGGGACTGTAAAGGCCACTGTTGCTGCTGGAGTAAAGGGGTGGCGATGATGTTATCTGCAGCCATTGTGGATATTTTACAACATTAATAAACTAAAAACTCTCATGTGAAAAAATGATGCCCAGGAGGCTTCAGAAGGCACCAATACCAGTTACTCTTCATTGACAGTGTAGAGGTTAAATGTTTGCTTCTACCAGTTAGCGGAATTTGGTTGCCAGAAGAGTGGTTCAGGCGATTAGAAACATGGTAGGGCCGGGTGCGGTGGCTGGCACCTGTAACCCCAGCACTTTGGGAGGCCGAGGTGGGTGGATCACTTGAGGTCAGGAGTTTGAGACTGGCCTGGCCACCATGGTGAAATGCTGTCTCTACTAAAAATACAAAAAAATTAGCCAGGCGTGGGGGTGCACGCCTGTAATCTCAGCTACTTGGGAAGCTGAGACAGGAGAATTGCTTGAACCTGGGAGGCAGAGGTTGCAATGAGCTGACAGCATGCCACTGGACTCCAGCCTGGGTAGAGCTAGAAATATGCTTGGATAATACTAAAACGGTAATTCCATACACTCAAGCAGTGTTCAGGAATCATGTCTTAGAAGATTCAGGCTGCTATAGCAAAATACCATAGACTGGGCTTGTCAGCAACAGAAATTTATTTCTCACGGTCCTAGAGGCTGGGAAGACCCTAGATCAAAGCATGGTAAATTCAGAGTCAAGGGCAGGCTCCTTTCCTGACTCACAGATGGGCCTTCTTGCTGTGTCCTCACTTGGCGGACGGAGCCTCTTTTATAAGAGCACCAATCCCATTCATAGGTCAGAGGGATCCACCCTCATGACCTCATCATCTCCCAAATGCCCCACCTCCTAAAACTGCCACCCTGGGGATACGAATTTCTGGGGACATGAATATTCAGATGGTAGCAAATGGTTCTGACCTACAAAGTTTCTGTTCTTCCCAGTCACTTCCTATGTGCCAGTAGATGGTAGAACATGTAGAAATCTCCGTGATTCCTAATATCCTTTGCAGTGTGCAACCCCTTCTCAGCAGATGAGTCTAACAACAGAAACAGAAAGAGACCAGAGACAGACCATTGTCAGTCTGCCCCTAGGACTCAGCATTCCTCATGCCCCAATGCCCCCAGTGCTAGTGTTTGCTTTTTAAAAAAGGAAGAAGAAAGAAAAGGAGGAGGAGGAGAAGAAAAGAAGAAGAAAGAAGAAGAAGAGAAGAAGAAGAAGAAGAAGAAGAAAAAGAAGAAGAGGAAAGAAAAGAAGAAAGAAGAAGAAGGAAGAAGAAGAAGGAGAAGAAAGGGAGAAGTAGAAGAAAGAAAGAAAAGAAGAAAGAAGAAGAAGGAGAAGAAGAAGAAAGAAGAAGAAGAAGTAGAAGGAGAAGAAAAGAAGAAGAAAGAAGAAGAAGAAAGAAAAGAAGAAGAAGAGGAAGAAGAAGAAGAAAAGAAGAAGAAGAATGATTGTATTTATTTCTCAGATAGTGACATAACTTTTTTTTTGAGACAGTCTCACTCTGTCGCCCAGGCTGGAGGGCAGTGGTGCAATCTCTGCTCACTACAACCTCTACCTCCTGGGTTCAAGTGATCCTCCTGCCTCAGCCTCCCAAGTAGCGCCACCATGCCTGGCTAATTTTTTGTATTTTTAGTAGAGATGGGGTTTCACCATGTTGGCCAGGCTGGTCTCAAACTCCTGACTTCATGTGATCCACCTGCCTTGGCCTCCCAAAGTGCTGGGATAAGAGGCTTGAGCCACTGTGCCTGGCCGAAGATAGTGGTATAATTTATAGTGTAGTCAATTGGGTTGAACTGTCATTTGCAACACTTTCTTGTGTGACTTAAACAAGGCATTAGAGAAAAAAAGAATGTCAAGATGGTGGCAGCACAGCATTGGACAAAAAAGGGACCCTACTAAGCAGAAGGCCCCATGTGACTGCACTGGTTGCATACCCAGGAAGCTGGCTTGCCCAGAATAATGCTTCCTGGGACTTTAGGGACATAATTTTTTTGTACAAAGAAAGTGCTCAGTGTTTCCTTGGAGAACAGTGATAAGGAAAGAGGCTGAGTTTATCTCCAAACCTCTCACCGACACCTAGCAGAGAATGTTCCTAGGGCAAGGCTGGTCCAGGGCGAGGGCTGGGTCCAAGTGCGAGACAGTGGAAATGGCTTCGTCCTGGGACGCCTTGGGTATGCGTCCTGACTCTTCCTTGGGTATGGTGCCTGCTGGGTGTGCATGGCTGTGCCAGACCACGGTTTAACGAGTGCTGCCTCTGTTCAGAGAAGCGTGTGTGCATTTTCTCTATGCTATTAGCCCACTGTGTGGCCTTGGGTAAGACCCCATGTCTCTCTAGCCTCAGTTTCCCTAATTATAAAGAGTTAAAAGTATTTCCAAGATTCTCTTTCATGCTAACATGCTGTGATTTTAGGTTTATTTGTCATTAAAATGGGTCAGTCTCAGCCGGGCTTAGTGGCTCGCCTGTAATCTCAACACTTTGGGAGGCTGAGGCCAAAGGATTGCTTGAGCCCAGGAGTTGGAGACCAGCCAGGGCAACACAGCGAGATCCTATCTATATTTTAAAAATCAGTCTCTTAAGCCATAAGATGAAGAATTTCATTTGGGGAGGTGACCACCTGTTGGAATCTCTCCCTTCCCACCCCCCATCCCCACCACCATCCCCCAACCTCATAGGGAAAATCAATCCCCCACCCACCAGCCTTTGTGGGATTCGCCAACACAAGTAATTATAAATCCGGTGACCTCAGAGAAGACCCCTACCCAGGGTGTTCCACCCCATGCCAGTAGCTACAGCTGTTGTCCAAAGAGGCTCCAGCTATTGGGCCGACCCCACCAGGAGGACAGCAGCTGCATCTTCCCAGCACTAATCTCCAACCTGGAGCCATGCCTAGTATTTCTACAAGTTCAGCCAGAGGGTCAGCTTCATCAGAACCACAGGGGGCTGTAGAAACACAAGGTCCTCAATGCTTTCCAGACCAGGCTCTGGGGTGGAGCCCAGAAATTCCAAGGAAGGGGAAAAAAAATCTCCCAAGCCTCTGTGAAATGGTTAAATCACATTGTCTAGCATTTGGGAGAGCGTGCTTGGAGCATTTTCTAGAGCCAGTTGAGGTAGCACTTGGTTGATTGTTGTTCACTAATCAACGGGTTATCAGTGGCCCTAGGTTTGAGCTCAGCTACCCCAGCACAGCTGACAAACCAGCCTCATAAATAGCCCAGCAACCTTTGCCTAGCCTAGCAACGTATTCCTGTTGGGTCCAGACACCGCTTTCTTTTCTACAAACACTTCCTCCTCAAAGCCAAACAGCAATAATCAAAATAGTAATAATCAACATTGCATTTTATGCCTTGAGCGTCTATGATACTCAAGGTATCAGGCCTTATTAATTTTCAAAACCCTAATTTTAAGATAGCGTCTCCCTCCGTCACCCAGGCTGGGGTGCAGTGGCGTGATCTCAGCTCACTGCAACCTCTTTGTTTTTTTGTTTTCTCTTTTTGTAACCTGTGACTCAGCCCTCTTGGTCCTATAATTTTCTTTGTTTATTGAGGCGGGGTCTTACTCTGTCCCCCAGGCTGGAGAGCAGTGGTGCAATCTCAGCTCACTGCAACCCCACCTCCCGGGACTCAAGCAATCCTCCTACCTCAGCCTCCTGAGTAGCTGGAACTACATGCATGTGCCACCAGGTTTGGCTAGTTTTTGTATTTTTTATGGAGACAGGGTTTTGTTGTATTGGTCCAGACTGGTCCCCGACTCCTGAGCTCAAGCAATCCACCTGCCTTGGCCTCCCAAAGTGCTGGGATTACAGGCATGAGCCACTGTGCCTGGATCACAACTCTGTTGTAAGCACCCCCCTCACCTCCACTTTAGAGATGAGGAAACAGCTTCAGAGAAGTGAAGAAACTTGGTCAGGATCTTGCAGACAAGAAGTGGGAATTGCTTCTGGAGCCCGTGACAGTGGTTCTGATGCAGGGCTGTCGTTTCACATCTAGGTTAGATCTAAGGCCGCCTTTCTTTGTGGCTAAGAGATGCAATTCTGAAAAAAAAAGTTCTTTTGTTCTGGAACAGCTTTATTTCTGAAGATTAGTAGCTTAAGGCGTGTACATCCTGTGAGCAGGAATAGAGCTTGTCATTGATTGGTGTGGGGGCGGGGGTGATTTTAAAGAGAGCTGTCTCTTGGACAGGTAGACAAGCTCTGTGAGGGGAGGGAACTCCATGCTGAAGCTTAAAAGTCCACCGCAGGAGTGGTGTGTGTTCCCTGTCCCTATGGTGCAGGCACCATTCTCCTGTGGCCTTTGAAGTTTCTGAATTCAGTCCCTGAAATCACATTCTGTTTCCTGGATGGTATTGTCTGCCTCTCGAGTAACTGCTCAGTCAGGAGAGTTTGGTTTCAGTACTCCTATGTCCCTTTCCCCTGGAAAGTCACTAAATATTTGAACTCAGATGACCATAGCTTAATGAAATGCCCTTGGTCCCACCCACCCTCCCTAATTTTTGAGACCTTATTTTTTGTTTGTTTTGAGACAAAGTCTCACACTGTTGCCCAGGCTGGAGTGCCGTGGTGCAATATCGGCTCACTGCAGCCTCAACCTCCCAGGCTCAAGCAATCCTCCCACCTCAGCCTCCTAAGTAGCTGGGACCACAGGTGTGTGCCATCACACCCGGCTAATTTTTGTATTTTTTATAGAGACAGGGTCTCACCATGTTGCCCAGGCTAGTCTTGAACTCCTGGGCTCAAGTGATCCGCCTGCCTCAGCCTCCCAAAGTGCTGGGGTTATAGGTGTGAGCCACTGCTCCTGGCCTGGAACCTTGCTTTGTAAAGGGGGGTAGGGCTTGTCCCAACTGAAGCTTTGTGGATAGAACTTCAAGTATGACATAGCTGTTTAGGATCTCAGTTACCCTTCTCAGAGGAGGGCAGAGTTGCTGTGAGCAGAGGCCGCTGCGGAGGGAAGATGCCAAGACCTTGGTTCGAGTTCCAGCTCTGCCGCCGCTGGCTTGGCCGTCTTGTGCTGTTCAGTATTAAGTGATGATGACAGCTGCTGACCTTAGAGAGCACTCACTACTATATGCCGGGCATTATGCTGTGCCTGCGTGTGCTTTGCCGGCTTTAGCATCACAAACACCCTGTGAGGGAGGTTTAGGGAAGAGAAATTCTGCAAAGGTCACATGGCTGAGGAAGTGGCAAATCCATGACTCAGACACCAGAGCCTGGCTCTGACCCCAGTGCTCCAGCAACCTCCTCCTGCCCCGGTTCCCCCAGCTGTGAAGCAGCGTGTTGCTGCGGGCTCTGTGCATTCCCTAGGGGGATGTACTTGGGGGAAACACACATACAAGTGAGCCCCACATAAGCTGCTGGTGCCCCAACTTCACTTGGGACCAGCTGGACCTGTAAGACACTGCTTCTCCTGGAGCCCAGAGCTGGGCAGCTGCAGCCATCCCAGTGCATTTTTGGAATTCTCCAGATAGTAGAAAAGTCACTTCCTCACATAGTTGGAAGACAGGGCTGAACAGCATTCCCAGGGCATCTCGTTATTCGCGCAACAATGCACAGTTAAGACAAGGGGCCGCCCCACAGGCAGCGGTGGATTCCTGCTCCTAGGGCCTCTTGCACAGGATGGGAGGCAGGACAAGGACACTGAGCTGGATAATGAATGAACAGAAACATAGCACACTGCTGTGGCCACAGGTGGGCACAGGGCTGGAGAGGCAAGCCTGGCATGAAGCGGGTGGCCCGATGGGGAGAGGTCGCCCACATAACAAATATTGACTGAGCCCGACTGTATTAGACTGTGTTCTAGGCACTGGGTAAGGGGGTGAACAAGACAGACCCGGCCTGCTTGTGAGTGAACATTCTAACGTGGGGAGACAAACACATAAATCATGTGAAGATGCATTGGGACTGTGAAGAGCTCTGAAGGCAGTAAAGTGGGTGATGTGAGGAAGAGGCATGGGCAGCCTGCCTGGGAGGAGTGACAAGGAAAGGAGGTGGGTGCACTCGCCTGACTCAAAGGAAGCACTAGGTACAGGCCTGGGCCACTCCCTTCCTGGTGGGAAGCGCGTCAAGTGCAAAGTTTGGAGGCAGGAGTGAGCATGGCATTTTTTTGGGAATGGAAAGAAAGCTACAGGGCATCGGGGGTGAGCAAGGCGAGGGTGAGGTCGTGGGCTTGGCAAGGACTTCATCCCATGGGGCCTGTGGGCCACAGCTTCGTTTGGAAACGCTTCACGGAGGAAGGTCCATTCTGGGTCATGTTTGTTCGGAAAGCGGGGAGGTCATTCCTAGGGTGGGAGGAAGGAGCTCTGAGGGACAGTAAACAGACTCGCTGTTCTGAAAACAAGCCGGGAGCTGGGCGTGTAGAGAGGCCCCATGGTAATCTCTCTTGTGCCACTTTTTCCTGCCTTGCAGCACTCTGCCCATAGGGAGGAAGGGGAAGTGCCCAAGCTCGCTGTACATGGCCTGGCTGGACACCCTGTCCCAGGACCTCAGACCTCCAGTCATCCTGATCCGAGGAAACCAGGAAAACGTGCTCACCTTTTACTGCCAGTAACTCCAGGCTTGGCCATCCCTGTCCACGACTGGGGGTGCGTGGAATGAGTTGGAACTCGACTGGCTGCAGTCCACAGGGATGAGACGCATGTTCTGTTGCACTTTAAGTGGCAGCATCTGATGATCTCACCAAAAAAGATGGTAGATTTCCAAATCTGGCTGGACTCTGCTTCCATCGGACACATTCTCTGGGTTTTGTTTTTATGGGCTGGAGAAATAGCAGATGGAGCTGCAAGGAAAACTCTCTAAAGGATCCTATTCCTTTTAAAGGGTTTCTTTTGATCTTGATGACCATTAATTAAGAGTTCAGTCCTTGATTTGTATGCAAACTGGAGTCCGAATGCTGAGTGTGAATCTTGACAGCTTCTGCAGACCTTCCTGGGTGAAAGTTCCTAGACCATGCCTCCCTCCTCCAACAGGAGAATGAGAGTCTCACCTGTAGGACCTACAGGTGCTCTAAGGAGGAATGCTCTCTCTGAGCCTCCACAGCGAGTCAAATTTCTTCTTTTCTTTTGTCTTTTCTTTCTTTCTTTTTTTTTTTTTGAGACTGAGTTTTTTGCTCTTGTTGCCCAGGCTGGAATGCAGTGGCACAATCTTGGCTCACTGCAACCTCTGTCACCCAAGTTCAAGTGTTTCTCCTGCCTCAGCCTCCCTGAGTAGCTGGGATTACAGGTGTCCACACCAAGGCCAGCTAATTTTTGTATTTTTAGTAGAGATGGGGTTTCATCATATTGGCCAGGCTGGTCTTGAACTCCTAACCTCAGATGATCCACCCGCCTTGGCCTCCCAAAGTGCAAGCCACCACACCCAGCCCAAGCAAATTTCTTGAACTACTTCTCACTCCCATCACTTTCAATAATGGGTCTTTGATGCCTTCATTGGTTCTTTAGACCAGGGACTTGGCAAACTTTTTTGGTTGCAACCCACAGCAAGAAATATATTTCACACCGAGACTTGCAACGCACACATGTGGAAACAACAAATACAAAAATGTCACAAAATGATACTTACCCTTCCCATGGGGGATGCCCTGTAGTATGTTCTGTTCTATTTATTTTTCACTGTTGGTTGCAATCCACTAAAATGACTTTGGGATCCACTCCTGGGTGGGGACCCCCACATTTGAAAACCACGGCCACCCTTCTGTTGTGCCCTGCATTTGTTCACACACAGGGAGTCCCGCTGAGCGGAGGAAAGGCCCACCCAGCCACAGCTGGGTGTCATTGCTATTTTCCCCGCTCATCTCACGGGGAAGAAAAGCAAATTGACACAACACGTGAAGAGGGATACTGATGACAGGAGAGTCATAAAAGAGTTTTAAAGAAGGAGAAAGGTTGAAGAAGCCTAGTGGCAAGGGGTAAGATTTCAGACATGGTTAACAATGGAAGACAAGGATATCAGGAACGGGGACGTGGAGAGGGGTGTAGACATGGCGAGGTTGGTAAGGATCAGAAAGGCAGGAGCAGGTCCAAGCCCAGCCCCAGGTTGGGTGAAAGGACCGGGGAGGAGGAGCCACCTGCAAGAGATGGAAAGAGCAGGCGGCAGAGGGCGCTGGCAGGGACGGGCTGTTAAGAGTGGGGTTGGAGGTGGGACAGAAGCTGGGACAAGGGAGACAGAGAAAGGACCTACACCTGCCCCGGGGAAGGCATCCAGGCCACTATACCTGGAATATCCCCAGGGTTTGATCCCCCAAAGCTAGGGCGCAAGAGCACTGCCATCAAATGCCAGTGGGTGAGGCCAAGAGAGAGGGTACTTGCAGCTCTAGACATAATCAAGCAGCGTAAAGGTGAGTCGTTTGGTGGTACGACTGCCTGTGCCTACTTCCTATGTGGCACTGGGGTGGCTGAAGGAGCAGACATCTTTAGGTGTCGGCAGCCTCCTGCAAGAGCTACATTCACTGCATGTGCCTACACTTTAGACTTCAGAAGGAGACGAAAGACTTCTAGAATTTCGAAGGATAGCTGAAGTCTCCTTTTTGGAGTTAGAACCCAAAGGACATTAGCATTTCTCAGTTCACCCCACTGCAAAGTCCAGAAGGCTTGGACTTCCCAGGCTGTTGTAAAGCCCTACTGTCCTTTGACTGCCTCAGGGCTTGCTACGAGGGACTGGGAACTGGCTGAGCTCACTGGGAACAGCTCCCCTGCTCCCAAGGGACCTGGAGGATGGGCCTGCCTCCAAGCCATTGAGCTGGACCCTGGGATAATTCCCAACTCCAGATAAGGGGAAGCCTCCATCAGGGAATGTTGGCCTTTCTAGAGCCACATGGAAAACAATGTTCTGATTCTTCAAACCAAGGAGTCCTTGGTCCAAAAGAGAATGTTTTGGCTTTGAGTGTCTTAAAAAAACAAAACAAAACAAAAACAAAAATTTCACAATGTTAGAAATAGTATATTTTTAACAAGAATAATAGCTTTGTAATTAAAAAAAAAAGAAGCTTTACCAGTGAGGCCATACACTGGTATGGCCAGTTGTAATGAACAAAAACTACAGTCACTCAGTCAACAGAACGTATTTGTTTTGGAACACACTGTTTTTCAACTCTGCTGAGCGTTTTGATAAAAATTAACTATTGTTTTTCCAACCCTGGATTGAACTTTTCTCGGAGCCTCTGCTGGTTCTGAGCATCATAGAGCCAGTTTTCAACATAAATATTTATAGGAGCCATTTATTTTCCCTTTGATTCTCTTCCATGCATTTGCAGACTCATGGGGAACCATTTTTGTCAGCCTTTATCAAAGTCTGCCAGCATTTCCCATCTTGCCTCACACAGAGAGGCAACAGGTTGAGTGGAAGGAGCCATGGCAAGGCCACCAGGAGACTGGGATTTGAGTTTCGGTGTCTCCCCAAAACTGGCTGTGTGACCTCAGATATGCCCCTTCACCTCTCTGGGAGGCCTCCAGGCTATCAAATGAAAAAATTGGATCCAAACAGGTGTCACCAGCCAGCTGACCCAACAGTGACTGGTTTGGCCCAGGAGTAGGTGACAACAGTTGTGACTACATCAGGAGGTGGGGTTAAGGGGAAGGGGTACACATTCCTTGGTCACCCCCAACCTACTACCCTTCCCAGCCCACCACTTCCTACTCCCCTGTGGTGTGAGCCTTTGGATCCAGGGATTTCAAATTTCTCTAGGTCACTATTTGGCCTATTAGGGTAAGAGATAAAGGGTCACACTGCATCTCTCTGTCTCTCTGCCTTTGGATGACAAAGTACTTCCCATTGAGGAGTTTGTGCGGTAGGAAGTACTATCCATGAAGCCTTCCCTTCCTCTGTGCCAGCAGAGGAGGGAACCACCAGGGCCCAGGGCCAGTCTCAGCTCCAGCGGCAGCCCCAGTAGGGGCTCCTCCTGTCTCTTCCCTGGGATCCACTGCCCGGTTAGCCCAGTTAGCACAGTTTCCCCCTCAGCATTTCAGCCTCCAGATTTAGCATCCTCCCTCAGTGCCTGCACGGACTTGCTATTATGGCTTTGAAGTAAGTACAGTACCACCTATTTTTCACCCAACGGGCTCTCTGGGCTCTGCTTACCCAGGCAGAAAGCTGTGGGGCCTCCTTAACACATGGAGAGTCCCAGTGTGGACTGAATTCCCTTCTAGACCCCTGCCTGGACTGTCTAGAGTGGTGAGGGGGAGGAGGGTTCACAGGGATGAGGCCAGCTGGAATGTTCCAGAAGAACCACCTGACTGGGAGCCCTCCAGGCACATGCAAAGCAGCCAGGTTTGGTTCATAGCTGTGTAGAGAGCTCAGGATGTCAGAGAAAAGACACTGCCAACTCTAAGAATGTTCACAGAAGTGGGGCCCAGGAAAGCCCAGCCACCAGCTTCATTGGAAATTCCTCACTTGAAGTGAAGTTTCATCCCATGACTGAAAGCAAAAATACAAAAAAAAGAGCACCCACTTCCTAAAAGGGAGCCATCACAAGTACAGTTTCTATAAATACTCCGAGAAGAACCACCTGGCTGGGAGGCCAGAGAGCAGAATGTCTGATATATGAAGATAGTGGCAAGAAAGGACAAGTGTTTTTATTCTAACTCATAAAAGTTGCGAATAAACCATTCTATGTTTGCAAAAGAGGGAGCAAACACATAAGGTTGAAGGGATTAGGAACGTCTTTATACAGAACGTGGTGTACAAAATCAGTTCCAGAGACTGGTGGGATTCAGTAGAAAGGCAGAAATGAGAACTGGGGTGGGAAGAAGGCTTTCCAGGCAGCAGCAGTAAAAGAAAGAATAAGGACTGCCCTGGGCGTGTTTGGAGAACAAGAAACAAGCCAGTTTTCCTGGAGTGTGAGGGAAGTGTGCACAGGAAAATAAGACTGGGCCAGGCGCGGCGGCTTATTCCTGTAATCCAACACTTTGGGAGGCTGAGGCAGGGGGTCACCTGAGCCTACGAGTTTGAGACCAGCCAGAGAAACATGGTGAAACTCTATCTCTAAAGCAAAAAAACAAAAAACAAAAAACAAAATTAGCTGGCTGTGGTGGTATACACCTGTGGCTCCAGCTACTCCAGAGGCTGAGGTGGGAGGATCGCTTGAGCTGGGAGGTCGAGGCTGCAATGTTGTGATTGTGCCACTGCACTCCAGCCTGGGTGACAGAGCAAGACTCTATCTGAAAAAAAAAAAAAAAAAGAAGAAGAAGAAGAAGGAAGAGGAGGAGAAGTAGCAAGCATGTAATATGAAGGGCAGAGTAACAGGCTTAATCCTGAAGGGAAAGAGAAAGCAAATTGATTTGGGTTTGGTACTTTAAGTGTGAGAAAGCCCAGGTGGTCAGAACTGTGGTCCTGGAGGCTGGGAAGAGCTCAAGGTGCTCCCCTGTTAGCCTGCAGCTCTTTGAGAGCAGTGACAGTAAATAGATTTGGGAGTCATGCTCATGGTCAGGGACATGGAAGTCATAGCTT
>CAUYQU010098469.1:0-38251 GCA_963574635.1 Cheracebus regulus
ACTAAGCAGACCTAAATTAAGCAGACCAAGTTATGTAGGTTTAGCCAATTCTGAGATCATTGCTCTGTGAGACTGGGTTCCTACATATTTTCTGAGAAAGTCTCTAAAGAATACAAAAGTTGGCCGGGCGCGGTGGCTCACCCTGTAATCCCAGCACTTTGGGAGCCCAAGGTGGGCGGATCACGAGGTTGAGAGATCGAGACCATCCTGGCCAACATGGTGAAACCCCGTCTCTACTAAAAATACAAAAAAATTAGCTGGGTGTGGTGGCATGCGCCTGTAGTCCCAGCTACTCGGGAGGCTGAGGCAGGAGAATTGCTTGAACCCGGGAGGTGGAGGTTGCAGTGAGCCGAGGTCATGCCACTGCACTCCAGGCTGGTGCCTGGTGCCAGAGTGAGACTCTGTTTCAAAAGAAAAAAAAATCTACATAATAAAAACTACTTAGGTTTACCTACACTAAGCCATAAATCTTTCCTTTACTTATGCTGGGCTTTAGAATTTTCTCCAATGTTCTACCTCCTACCAGTGAAAAAAGTGTGATGAATCTTAGAGTTCTTAATTATTGAAATGATCAGAGGGTGCTCAACATTTCTTCTATTTTTAAAAATATGTGAGCCCTATGAACAGACAGGGATGCTTACTTTATACTAAATTATTTCTACCCAGAATGTATGATTAAAGCCAATGTGCAGAGGCTTGTCATGAAGAAAGTTCACCTTTTTGAATCCAAATCCAGTTCTAAAAGAAAAAATCCCTGGTTGTGCAGGGCATAACTGGTAGGAGGAGAATGTATGAGGAGATGATGTTAGAGATGGTTTTTGCCAGGGTTTGGGGTTCTGCATAGTAACATAGTGAATAGGAACCTGATACCAATGTCACTGACTGAGCCATAGTCTAATCCCAGGAGTGAGGTTCTTCTGGGGAGAAAGTAGGACTAGTCAGGTCTCCCCAGAAAGAGGCTTTTGAATGACAGAAGAAATGAGGGGCTAGGAGGAGCAGAAGGAATCCAGGATTTATGAGACTCACTGTCCTAGGTGAAAGCCTCTCCCTATGGCTCTCTCCTTTGCTACCTTTCACAGAGGCTGTTTGTTGTCTGATCCAAAACATATTCTTTTATTTTCCTTAGTAACAGACACTCATTTTATTGGGATGCACATGCGCTCATCTAAAAGACTGTATCTCCCAGCCTCTCTTACAGCTAGTATGACGATGTGTCTAAGTTTTGGTCCATGAGACATAAAAGGAGGTATTGCGGGGACTTCCATGAAATCTTCTTAAAGAGAAGTAGTGCACAGCTCTTTGTTCTTTCCCATGTTTCTAATGGCTTGCAATGCTGATTTAACACCTGGTGTTCCAGCAGCCATCTGGAACATGAGGCCTTAATGATATGGAACCACCATGGCTAGCCCTGGATAGAAAGAGCAGTTTCTATCTTGGTTAAGTCATGATTTTGTTTTTTTCTGTTTCATACAGCTGAATCTAATGCAAGCTGACAAAACACCCTTATTAAAGTTATTCTCGGAGCGCTCTCTCTACAATTCACTCACTATTTCTAGTACCTCCACTAGTTGCTTATTCTGTACATTTTGGAACCCCTGTTTCATTGTGGATCAGATCTTTGGTGATTCAACAGACATGTTTCTCAAATGCCCCTTCCCTTCCTTGCCTTGCCTTGGTTTTCTCTTGAGACATCAGTTCTTTATTTTCTGATGTCTTTTTCCTTCTCCACTTGCTGTATGGAGTAGAAAGAGCCAGGATCACGGAGAGAGGAACATCTCAGCCTTCCCACTGCCACCACCATTACTCCCATGCCATTCTGGAAAATTTCCTGTTTTGAAGTACACAGTCCAACTAATCTTTGTTGCCATTGTCATTGACTGACATGGAGAGAATTCTCCCCCTTGATTGCTCTTTCTTTATGAAATATGTTCTTTCTGCCTGTCAAAAGTCACACATCTTCCAGACCCAACCCAATTGCCATTTCTTTCACGTTCCCTACATGTCATATTAACACTTGTATGGCAGTTACTACATGCTGGGCAGTGTTCTGAACATACAATAACAGAGCTAATCCTCACAGCAGCCTTGTAGTATGTACCCTTCCCCCCTTACAGCCCTTTTCCTATACCTCTTTTAACACAATGATCTGTCTTTAATTATGGTTGTTTGTGATTTGCTTTGTCTCTCCCCAAAGGTAGCAGAGATCTATTCTGGTGAAAGAATAGGAACACACAGACCTTTTTGCAATCATTTTAGATTTCCAGAAAAGTTGCAAAATAGTACAGAGTTCCTGTATACCCTCCCCAGTTTCCCCAATATTGACATCTTACACGATAATGATACGATAATCACAAATAAGAAATTAACACGGGTCCAAAACAATAAGCAAAACGACATACTTTGTTAGGATGTCACCAGTTTTTTCACTAATGTCCTTTTTCTGTTCTAGGATCTGATCCAGGATTCCACGTTGCATTTAGTTGTCTTACATCTTTAGACTCCACTAATCTATGATAGTTCCTTTGTCTTTCGTGACTTGGACACTTTTAAACAGTACTGGAAAGTTATTTCATAGAATGCCCTCAATTTAAATTTGCCTGATTTTTTTTTTTTTTCTTTTTGAGACAGGGTTTTACTTTGTTGCCCAGGCTGGAGTGCAGTGGTGTGAGCATGGCTCACTGCAGCCCTGACTTCCCAGGCTTAAGCAATCCTTCCACCTGAGCCTCTCAAGTAGCTGGGACTACAAGCAGGCATCACCATGCCTGGCTAATTTTTGTATTTTTTGTAGACAGGGTTTCACCATGTTGCCCAGGCTGGTCTCAAACTCCTGAGCTCAAGCCATCTGGCTGCTTCAGCCTCCCAAAGTGCCTGATGTTTCTCTGTGCTGAGATTGAGGCTATGCATTTTGGGCAAGTGTATCACACACCTTCTTAGTGTATCATGTCAGGGGTTACATGAGATCAATGCATCTTATCACTGATGATGTTAACCTTGGTCACTTGGTTATGCTGGTGTCTACTGGGTTTATCTATTATAAAGTTATTATTTTTCCCCATTATAATTAATAAATATCTTGAGGGAGATACTTTGAGAGTATATAAATATCCTGTTTTTCTTCAAACTCACCTGCTATCTTTAGCAAGGTGGATCTCACTTGCAATAATTATTACAGTAGTATTCTAATGGGGGTCTTCTTTTTCCTTTATTTCTTCTACATGTATTCACTAGAATTCTTCTGTAAGAAAGAGCTGCTCTTTCTCTCCCATTTAATTAATGTTTTGTTTACATCACTATGAACTCATGTATATCTATTATATGGGTTATAATCTAATACGGTTATTTATTTTGTTGCTCAAATGTTCCAGCTTTGGCTAATGTGAGCTCTTTCAGGTTAGCTCCTAGGCCCTTTCAACATACCTATTCCTAAGGATGTCCTTAATTTCGGGTAAAAGATGCTCCAGGTTCATCTTATACCTTTCCCTGCCTCAGCCACTTCTTCATGGAGTCGGGGCTCACATTTTGACTCAAGTTAACTTCTCTGAGTCTCAGTTTCCTCACTTGGAAACAACTGGAATAACAATACCTACCTTACAGGGTTGTTATGGGGATTAAATAAATAAGGTAATGGGGTAATATTTAGATATTTTTAATGAGTTTTTTTTCTTTGCCCTCTCCAACATAGACTCTGCTTCTTGAGTAGCCCTGGACTGGTACTATGCAACAAGACTCCTGTCTTAAGAAAAGATTTTCCAAATTCCTTTATCTTCTCCCCCCAATCCAGCCCTCCTCCACTTTCTCTCAGGGTTCAAAAGGCTTAACAAAAAGTCAAGGCCTTTTAGAGGCGATATTATCAACTGGTATTCTCAGAGGTGCCTGCTCTCCAGCAGAAGAAGGGTTAAATGCTTTGTGATAACTTCAGCTCTGAACTGCCAAGTCTCTTAGGTTCAGCTCAGCAATCAAACTGCATAACCTAATAGAGCCCCTGGTGCTATGGGAAACACAAGACACTGATTTATATTTTAATATCAGTAATTTCCACAAGAGCAACATTTCTGAGTGTCATTTTACAATTTCTGTCAAACGCCAGCTCAGTTTTTCTTAATTCTGTTTATTGTGTCTGAATTTGCAACCTCATCCGCAATGCAGATTCTGGGCTCCCAGGAGAGAAGAACATTTCCATCTTTCTCTAGAGTGGGAGGGATGAGGATGAGAGGCAGAAATTGGCTGATAAAATAATTGAAAATGTAAATGAAGTACTGTTTATTAAGAAATGATTGTGAAGTATTTTTGTTTAAAAAAAAAAAAAAAGAAAGAGGCAGTCCTGAACAAACTTAGCAAAAAATGACAAACCAAAGGGATGTTTTGGATCCACACTGGAATCTTTCCTTCCAGAAGGAAACACTGTGTGTATGCTGCAGAAGCAAGAGGATGGAACCAGTACGGGGAATATTTGGCCATGTTTACCGTATGATCGTTGCTATGGCCATTAGCACTACAGCAGGTTGTAAAGTGCTTCGGGATCCTTAAGGATCAAAGGTGCCTGGCTACATAAATGCCAGATGTTGCCGTTAGAAAGAAGGAGCCTGGTTCTCTCCTGTATTCTTTGAACATCTAATAAAAGAACAAAGCTGGTACTGCTGGCACCACACCACATCTCCTACTTGGTGTGTTCAAGGGAAGGGAGAGCTTCCCAAAGCCACTGGCTGCAGATACCTACCCTTGCATGGCCAGTCTGTCCATTAGTTCCCTGCAGGCCTGCAGCTCCGGTTTATACATGGGTCCTTTCCCGCATAGTACATGAGCAACCTCCTGTAAGGGCTCAACTTCATGCTCTTCTTTGAGGGCTGAAACATAGCTTTGCTAGAGGGTTCTTCTCCCATGGTTGCTGCAGAAAGCCAGCTAAGAGTAAGTAGGAAGCAAAGCACTTAGAGGCCAGGGAAAGCTTCTGGTGCACACTCTGGGCCCTTCCTACACGGGACTGGTATTAGTCTCCACAATCCTGCTTTTCTCCAAAGCCACAGCTTTTGTAGATAGTAGCGAGCCCAGAGCCACTTGTTCTGCCTCCATTGGTATTAAGACCTCATGCTTTTCACAAACATCCTTCAGTTTCATACAGTCTAAATCCAACATCATGTCTCATTGCCAAACCTCTGGCAGAAGCCATGTTGAGTTTCTCAGTGGAGCTATCGACCACATTGACTGAAGCCGCAGCAACGTGTTTCTCCCCGTCCAAAAGGGTAAAAATAACAGGAACAAGTTGTCGGAAATGAAATTTCAATTCATCCACGCCCTTTCTACACTTCTGCTGCGACTCCCAAGCAGGGATCGATAGTGTTTAGACAGCCAAGGAGATTTTTTCCCCTCTTAAAGCACCAGATCAATAGTAAAAAAAAAAAATCTCCAGCCCTCTGTATGTGTTGTAGTAAATGTGAACAAATCAGAGGCCTTTGGCTAAACAGATTGACTGAAGGCAGCAGTCTGGCACTTTGTAACTAAGAGCACATCAACTGCACAAGTGGCAACGAGGGAGGAAACTCCAGTGCTCCCATGGTCCCGGTAATCAGGAGCCTTCAAAGGGAATGTCTGTCCCCAAAATGAGTGGAAGGAATGAAAAGATTCCTGTGCACTACAGCATTTGGGCGTGACTTTTTTAAAAGATTAAGTACTCCATAAGGATTACCGGCCACCACAGAAGTGCATTTTATTGGAAGACAGCTTGGACTTTGGGGTACTGCAAGCTTCCTTTCCATTTTTGTCTCTTGCTTCTTTTATTTTTACTTTTAAAAAAGTTCTTAACTATCTATGGCTTTTTCTCATTGCTTCACAAGTTTTCTCCCTATATTGCTGTCCCCTTTCAAACATCTGAGAGTCAATTCAAACACTGAGTCCCAACCCGGGGACTCAAAAGACTTTCATGAAGCTGGCCCTTCTTTGTGTGATGAAAAAATTATTCAGATTGCAAAACCCAAAGGTGAACTACCATGAATGTGTAAACAACGTCCTTCATTATAAAAGACTTGTTATTCTTATCAATGATTCTTTAATGAATTTATTATATTCATTATAAAACAAAGCATTGACTGAATCTAGCATAGAAGCATATAAGAAGATAGCATGCCATCATGTATTAGTTTAGATAATACAGTATTTTGTAGTAGGTTTAGTTAAATAAGTGTTTAGAATCATAGATAAAAGAAATGATTCTTACCGATTGTGCTGTGTTTACACTTCTGTTTACAGGGGTGTCCAATCTTTTGACTTCCCTGAGCCACATTGGAAGAAGAACTGTCTTGGGCACATAAAATACGCTAATGATAGTTGATGAGCTCTAAAAAAAAAAATCGCAAAAAAAAAAAATCACATAATGTTTTAAGAGAGTTTATGAATTTGTGTTGGGCTGCATTCAAAGCTGTGCTGGGCTGCATGTGGCCTGTGGCTGTGGGTTTGACAGGCTTGGTTTAGAAGCTTCTCATGGAGTCACTTTGCTTCGTATGAGATCATAGTTTAGACCAGACCTATTCTCATAGTCACTGGCATATCTCACAGGCATTCTAGAAGAGAGGTGCACCTCAGTCACTTCAAGTCAAGAGGTAGCTGGGCACAGTGGCTCACATCTGTAATCCCAGCAATTTGGGAGGCCGAGGTGGGCCGATGGCTTTGAGCTCACAAGTTCGAAACCAAACTGGCCAACTTGGCAAAATCTCATCTCTATTAAAACTACAAAAATTATCCAGGCCTGGTGGTACACACCTGTAATCTCAGCTATTTGAGAGGCAAAAGCATGAGAATCTCTTGAGCCCGGGAGGCAGAGGTTGCAGTGAGCTGAAATTATGCCACTGCATTCCAGCCTGAGCAACAGAGCAAGACTCCATCTAAAAATAAAACAAAACAAGAGTTTAGGGGATAGCAGTATATGTCTCTCTCAATGATTATTTCCAAAGATGAAAGGAGAAACAGAAACTATAAATATGAACTTACTCATTAATTCAAAAGTGCTGAGAACCCAGTATGCATCAGGTAAAGCAGAAATGTATGATGAGAAGTATAACTCTAGAAATACCAGTACCCTATAATGAGCTACCGCGTGCTATAGCCTTTCCCTCTCCAGTAGTTCTTCTTACTAGCATGTTAACGTTTCAACATTTGAATATATATCATAGTCCTGTTGGTTTCAAAAGTGAAAAGGAGTTGGACTGGGTTTTCATTTGTCCCTCACATACTCTCTGCCTCTCCCCGCTCTGCTCTGTGCCCCATGAACTGCATCAACTAGCTCTCTTGCCCTCTGCTCTCTGGCACCAGCTTGGTTGGCCAGTGTGGAACATCAGCAGGAAGATCAGTGGGAGAGGGCACTGGGTCCTCAGCTTCCGCCCTGCCAGGTCCCCAGAGGGCCTTGGGGCCTTCTCCACTCCCAATTTCAGGTCTGCTTTCTCCCCTGGCCCCTGAGGCTTGGAGGTGGTCAAGGCCTACCCTTACTACACCTGGGCACTGCATGCCACCTTGTAGCTTCCTTACACCATGGCCACACCTTTGTGCCTAGTCCCTCTGTGAAGTAGCCCATAAATTACTCAGCTTGTGCATGCCATCTGCTTCCCGCCAGGACCTTGGTTTATAAGGTAAATAACGGGAAGTTTCATTTGCAGTTGTGTTAGTTTCCTATGGCTACTGTAACAAGGTGCCACACATTAGATGGCTCTGGAGGCTGGGAGTCCAAGCTTGAGGTGTTGGTGGGGTTGGTTCCTTCTAAGGGCTATGTTGGAGAATCGGTTCCATGCCTCTCTGCTGGCTTCTCGCAGTTTGCTGGCCATCTGCGGTGCTCCTTGGCTGGTAGACTCATCATCCCAGTCTCTGCTTTCATCTTTACATGGTGTTCTCCCTATGTGCGTGTCTGTCTCCAAATTTCCCTTTTATAACGACACCAGTCATATTGGATTAGGGGGCTACCCGATTCCAATTTGACCTCATCTTAACTAATTACTTCTGCAATGATGCTATTTCCAAATAAGGTCACATTCTCAGGTTCTGGGGGTTAGGACTTTAACATATGAATTTTGGGGAGGGGGGACACAACTAAACTCATAACAGCTGTTACCTATGCCCAAGTATCTTTCATTATACCAGGGAAAAGAATCTTCTGTCCTCCTCCAGCCAGTGTATTCTCTCTCCTCTCTGCCCCTCACTTCTCATCTTCGTGGATGAACTGTTCACATTTGCTGCCTCTTGATATTTCCTCTGTCTCCCGTTTCCCACTCCCACTTTGTCACCCCTACCCTGGTGGCAGCAACTCTGAATGGTCAAGGTCAAAGTTTTTTTGTCAACTCCAGGGTGCCCTTTTTGGTCCTTATTGTATCTGACAAACTTGACATCAGTGGCTACTTCTAGAAACACTTTCTAGAAGCACTTTCTCCTTCTAGAAATGCTTTCTGTCCTTGGTTTCTGGGACTTTCTCCCAGATTTCTTCCTGCTCTTCTGACAGCTCCTTTGCTTCCTTGGCAAGTCCTCTCCTTCTGCTCATTCCTGAAATGGTCCTGGGGTTTTTCTTGTCTTGTCTTCCCCATTCTCACTCTATATCCTCCCTGGTCTTGTTCTCTCTTGTCAGATTTCAGTTACCATCCATATCAGGTTGTTCTACAATAACATCTCCAGCACACCTCTCCATCTGGAGCTCCAAATCTGGATAGACAACTGCCTTCTACACAGCTGTACTCCATTGATCCACAGGCCTCTGTAATTCAGCCTCTCCAAGATTAAATCCATAAGCCTCTACTCCCAACCTGCTTCTCCTCGGATATCACCTTTTTAATCTATTTAACAAACTTGCTTAATGTTTATTATGTGAGAAGGAGAAGCACAATTCCAAGCACTTCACTATTATGTAATCTGCATAACAGCCCTATGATGAAGGTACTGTGGTTATTTTCATTATGAATGAGAAAATAAGGCACAGAGAGGTGAAGGAACTTGCCCAAGATCACAGAGTAATATGTGGTAAAGCAGGGATTCAAACTCAAGTAGCCCAACTCTGGAATTTGTTCTTAACCACTGCTATATACTCCATCAGTGAAAGGAACCGCCATCTACTTCATTTGTTCCAGCCCAGAAATCTAAGCACCATCTTGATTCTTTTTTGTCTTTCTCTCACTCACTTCAACTCCCAGACCCTTCATCCCATCACTTCCCATATCCTGCCTATTGTACCTTCGCAGTAAATCTTCTATTGGTCCTCTTCTCCTCCACCCCAATACTACTGCCCATTCCTCCAACAACTAGAGATACGATCATGTCATTTGCTTGCCTAAAGCCTTTTAATAATTCTCCATTGCTCTCAAGGTAAAATAGACTCATAAATGGTTTAGAAGGCCTTCCTTAATCTGTCCTGTTTTTCTTTTCTTTTCTTTTTTTGAGATGGAGTCTTGCTCTGTCACCCGGCTGGAGTGCAGTGGTAAGATATTGGCTCACTGCAACCTCTGCCTCCCAGGTTCAAGTGATTCTCCTGCCTCAGCCTCCCAAGTAGCTGGGACTACAGGTGTGTGTCTTGATACCTGGCTAATTTTTGTATTTTAGTAGAGACTGGGTTTTACCATATTGTCCAGGCTGGTCTTGAACTCCTGACCTTGTGATCTGCATGCCTTGGCCTCCCAAAGTGCTGGGATTACAGGCATGAGCTGCTACGCCTGGCCTAATTGGTTTTTTTTGAGACGGAGTCTCACTCTGTTTCCCAGGCTGGAGTGCAGTGGCATGATCTCAGCTCACTGCAACCTCTGCCTCCCGGGTTTAAGCAATTCTCCTCCCTCAGCCTCCCAAGTAGCTGAGATTACAGATGTGCATCACCACAACCAACTAATTTTTGCATTTTTAGTAGAGACGGGGTTTTACCATATTGGCCGTGCTGGTCTTCAACTCCTGACCTCAGGTGATCTGCCTGTCTTGGCCTCCCAAGTTGTTGGGATTACAGGTGTGAGCCATTGCACCTGGCCTAATTTTTGTATTTTTAGTAAAGATGCGGTTTCTCCATGTTGACCAGGCTGATCTTGAACTCAAAGTGGTGAGATTACAGGTGTAAGCCACCATGCCTGGCCTATTTTTCTAACAGGATCTTTTTTTTAGTATTTGGTATTTATTAATATAGCCATACTACTCTTTTGGCTTTCAACTAATCTGTCTTTATATTTAAAAGTATATTTTATTTACTTTATTTATTTATTTATTTTGAGAAAGAATCTCACTTCTGTTGCCCAGGTTGGAGTGCAGTGGCATGACCTTGGCTCACTGCAACCTCCGCCTCTTGGGTTTAAGCAGTTCTCTGCCTCAACCTCCCTAGTAGCTGGGATTATAAGCATGTGCCCCCATGCCCGGCTAATTTTTTGTATTTTTAGTACAGACAGAATTTCATCATCTTGGCCAGACTGGTTTTGAACTCCTGACTTTATAATCTTCCTGCCTCGGCCTCCCAAAGTGCTGGGATTACAGGCATGAGCCACTGCGCTTGGCCTAAAAGTATGTTTTTTTGTGTGTTTTTTGTTTTTTTTGCTATTACTGCACAAAAACTAGCATAAAAGTATGTTTTTAATAAACCTGATAGAGACGGGTCTTTCTTGGTTTTTAATCTAATCTGACAATCTTTGCTATTTCGTTTTGAGACAGGATCTTGCTCCATTGCCCAGGCTGGAGTGCAGTGGTACCATTATGGCTCACTGTACCTTCAGTGCCCTGGGCTCAAATGATCCTCCTACCTTAGCTTCCCAAGTAGCTGAGACTACAGACATGCCCCACCAGGCATGATTTTTTTTTTTTTTTTTTTTGAGACGGAGTCTTGCTCTGTCCCCCAGGCTGGAGTGCAGTGGCATGCTCTCAGCTCACTGCAACCTCTGCCTTCTGGGTTCAAGCGATTTTCCTGCCTCAGCCTCCCAGGTAGCTGGGATTACAGGTGTGTGCCACCATGCCTGGCTAATTTTTGTATTTTTAAATAGAGCTGGGGTTTCACCATTTTGGTCAAGCTGGTCTCGAACCCCTGACCTCATGATCTGCCCGCCTCAGCCTCAGAAAGTAGACGTGGCCTTACTATGTTGCCCAGGCTGATCTCAAACTTCTGGGCTCCAAGTGATCCTCCTGCCTTGGCCTCCCAAAGTGCTGGGATTACATGTGTGAACCATTGTACCTGGCCAATCTTTGCCTTTTAATTGGATGCTTAGATCATTTACATTTAATGTAATGACTCATATGTTTGAGTTTAAGGCTATAAATTGTTGATTAGTTTCCATTTCATTTCCCCTTCTTTTCTTTTTTATTCCCCAATTAATTATTTTTTAGAGATGTGATCTTGCCTAACACCCAGCTGCACTGCAGAGGTGCAGTCATAGCTCACTGCAGCCTCAAACCCCTGGGCTCAGGTGATCCTCCTGCCTCAGCCTCCCAAGTAACTGGAACCTGGCTCACTTCCTCTTCTGTTCTTTGTTCTTATCTTTTTTTGAGGAGAGGGCTAATTGAATATTTTTCACTGCCCTTATATGCCTTTTCATTTCTTAAGATGTTCTAGGGATTACAGTATGTAGCACCTTGAAAAAGTGAGAAGCATCAAAACTTTATCATTAGTGATAGAAACCAATCACTAAATAGGCAGATCAATTTACTAGATACTGATCGAATCTTGAAATGATGAATTAAGTAACATTTTAAAGATATTTTAAAAACAGTATTTTATGCTTTACAGAAATACACAGCTGAGCACAGTGGCTGATGCCTATAATCCCAGCACTTTTTGGGGACTGAGGTGGGTAGATAACTTGAGCCCAGGAGTTCAAGACTAGCCTGAGCAACATAGTGAGACCTCGTCTCTACAAAATATGAACAAATTATTCATGCATGGTGGTATGCATCTGCAGTCCCAGCTGCTCGGTGTGGGGGTGAGGTGGGAGGATCACGTGAACCAGGCTGAGGAGGTTGAGACTGCAGTGAGTCATGATCCTGCCATTGCACTCCAGCCTGGGCAGCAGAGGGAGACCTGTTTATATGATTGAACCAATCATATAAACATTTATTTTGTTATTTTCCTTTTGGACATTTAGTGTAGTTTTTAAAAACTGTTGCAAATAATGCCTTATACTCTACACTAGAGCCCTGGAAATAGTTCTGCTACAATACAACATGACATATGCATTCTAAAAATTGCCGCACTAAGCAGAACTGCACAGTGAAAACCACAGGTCTCATGGGGAAAATTCGGTTAAGGGCACAACATTCTAAAACTTTGTCAGTGACACATTTGTAAAAAGGAACTGAATACAAATGATATTATAGTTTTTTGTTTTTGTTTTTGTGATGGAGTCTCACTCTGTTGCCCAGGCTGGAGTGCAGTGGTGTTATCTTGGCTCACTGCAACCTTTGCCTCCTGGATTCAAGTGATTCTCCTGCCTCAGCTTCCTGAGTAGCTGGAATTACAGGCGCGCGCCACCCCATCCAACTAATTTTTGTATTTTTAGTAGAGACAGGGTTTCACCATGTTGGTGAGGCCGGTCTTGAATTCCTGACCTCATGATCTGCCCACCTTGGCCTCCCAAAGTGCTGGGATTGTAGGCATGAGCCACCACGCCTGGACTTACAGTTTTATAAATGTTAAATGGTTAAGAAATACATAAGTACTATGGTAAATGTGGCATTTTATTTGAAAAAGACTTGAATTTACCTTCTGGAAATGGGTGTGGAGAGTTAGGTTTTTGAGCAGTTGAGAAGCAGCGGGAGGAGGATTACCTGGAATTGGTTGGAAAGTTGTAACATCAGATGTGTTTGGTGTGACTCGTTGAGCTGAGTTGTGTGCATTTTGTGTGTTACCACAAAGCTCAGTGCATCCTGGTGTGGTTTTCTGCCTTCCCCTAATGTGAAGGTCAGCAGATAGAACTGCACATCCTATTGTGTTCGGTTGTTCCCTAACATATCCATCCTGCTGGAGCAATTTTGTGTTTTCAAAGTAAGTATATAATAAATAGCTCAGGAGTCTTGGAATTGCAGAGCTTCAGGAAGGCTGACCAAGCCTTGCTCCTGTTAGCTGTGTGAGGGAGGGAGCTGGCCCCATTGACTTCCTTTGGACCACCTCCCAGAAAATTGGTGCTGGAAGGGTCTTCTGCTCTTCTGACCCAGTTGTGCTCTGTTTCTTATAACATAATAAACAGCTCAAGACAGGAACTTCCTATCTTTGGAGGCAGCTGTACTTCACCCTTAGGGAGCTCTGGTTTACTTCTTCTTCCTGTTGGCCTCCCAAGGCTGTGGTGACTTGCCTGTATCCTGGGGAGGGATACAGCTATTTTTATATAATGAAGTTTTTTTTTGAAATGGAGTCTCGCTGTGTGCTCTGTCACCCAGGCTGGAGTGCAGTGGCATGATCTCGGCTCATCGGGTTCAAGCGATTCTCCTTTAGCCTCCTGAGTAGCTGGGATTGCAGGTGTGTGCCACCATGCCCAGCTAATTTTTATATTTTTAGTAGAGACTGGTTTCACCATGTTGGTCAGGCTGGTCTCAAACTCCTGACCTTGTGGTCCACCCGCCTCGCCCTCCCAAAGTGCTGGGATTACAGGAGTGAGCCACCACGCCCAGCCTTATATAATAAAGTTAAGAGGCAGAGTGGAAGGTGGGCATGATCTGTGGCTCCTGGCTGGTAGGGGACCACAATTGGGCCAATGTTTCTGTTTCTGATTAGAAGAATCCAGTTTCTTTTGTAGTTCGTAAGCATGATGATTGGGTTTTCATGCTTGTCTGTGAGATGTGCCTCCCTCAAATCTTTTGGTACATTAGCCATCTGACATGAAAAAATAAAAAAAGAATCCCCAGTGTTCATCCAAACCATAAACTGAAAACTGGGACATGCTGAAAAAGGGGAATTGTGCCTCTGGGTATGAGAAATTTCACTCAGAAGCCAAAATATTAGACCTTTTAGCGCACTCCAATAGTTTTAAGGATAATGGCCAGGCAGTTTGAAATCAGGACCATAGTGGGAAGTCTTTGGTTGGCAGCCAGCCAGAGAATGTCTCGCAGCTGCTGGTGAGGTTTCTGATGGGCATGATGCCTGTTGCTCCAGGTCCTGGGTTGCCATTCTCAGATGGCTTATGGGCTGTCCATGGGGTTGTGCAAATCTGGGAAGTCATGGTCTAATTCTGGAGCTAGAAGGATCCTTAAGGCAGTGGCATATCCACCTCTCAAGTTATTTCCAGGAAACGTCCTGGAGCACAGGGTACAGGGTATCTTGCAAGGCCACAAAGCTAATAAGCTCATAGCAGGTAATGCCATTGCGCTCTCCTGTCTTTTGCTATTCTCCAGTGCCCAGTACACACTTGGCCTTTGGTAAATGAGGAGAATGTGAATGAGTGGATATTGGGCTTTTCCCAAAGATAATCTGCTATCTTTGCAGAGCAGTTCAACAAAGAGCTCATAGCTATGGATTTTAAACACAGTCTTATGACTTGATTTGAATTTCAAATTGGGTGGGTTTTTTTTTTTTTTTTTAAATTTTTTGAGACGGAGTCTTGCTCTATCACCTAGGCTGCAGTGCAGTGGCACGATCTCAGCTCATGACATCTGTTGCCTTTTGCCTCCAGAGTTCAAGCTATTCTCCCGCCTCAGCCTCCCAAGTAGTGGGATTACAGACGCCTGCCACCATGTCTGGCTAACTTTTGTATTTTTAGTAGAAATGGGGTTTTGCCATGTTGGCCAGACTGGTCTCCAACTCCTGACCTCAGTCAGTTCACCTGCCTTGGCCTCCCAAAATGCTGGGATTACAGGCATGAGCCACCATATCCAGCTTTGGATTGGGTTTTTATGCTGTATTTTGTTGTAATAAAATCAGTTTAAACTTTGTTTCCTTCATTCTCTTAAACTCCCAAGCTGTTGCTTAAGTTATTTTCCAGAAAGTTCTGTTCTATGCATGGATGATAGAGTTGAACAGAAAGTGGTTTGTAAGCCTGTACTATCTTACCATTAGTGTAGTTGGTGGAAGTTGCAGGTTGAAGGGCTATGAGGCCATTTAGACAGAGCTAGTATAACCAGTGAGGCACTTTATGCAAATCATTTTCCCCAGCAGCAGCTTCTGGTTGAAGGCTTTGAAAAGCATGCAGCTATAAATTATTTCCTTCTGACGGGGCAGGGAGGAATGAGGTTTGCCACG
This sequence comes from Cheracebus regulus, assembly GCA_963574635.1. Lineage (NCBI taxonomy): Eukaryota > Metazoa > Chordata > Mammalia > Primates > Pitheciidae > Cheracebus > Cheracebus regulus. The sequence goes on from CAUYQU010098469.1 coordinate 15,149, forward strand.
GGATTGCTTTTTTTTTTTTTTTTGAGTCAGAGTTTTACTTTGTTACCAGGCTGAAGTGCAGTCGTGCAGTCTCAGCAGAGGGCCTCCCAGGTTCAAGCCATTCTCCTGTCTTAGCCTCCCAAGTAGCTGGGACTACAGGCTGGACTACAGGCTTGCGCCACCACACTCAGCTAGTTTTTTGTGTTTTTAGTAGAGACGGAGTTTCACCATGTTGGCACAATGGTCTCAATCTCTTGACCTTGTGATCTGCCTCCCAAAGTGTTGGGATTACATTTGCCTCCCAAAGTGTTGGGATTACAGGGGTGAGCCACAGTGCCCAGCCAGTTGCATATTTTTGTGAGCAAGAGGTCCAGCAGGGCTGAGTCTCTGACTTCTTTTTTTTTACTCCAGGGGGTGTGGCAGATAGCAGGACTCAGTGCTTGAGAGGAACACCAATGCTCATTCCATTTGCCCTTCATTATGGATTGTTTGAGGGTATTCTCTGATTGTTTAGAGAGCACTGGCAACTGGCGGGGAGATGGCTCTTCCTTTTAATCTCAGTACTTTGGGAGGCTGAGGTGAGCGGATCACTTGAGCCTAAGAGTTTGAGACCAGCCTGAGCAACATAGTGAAACCCCGTCTCTACAAAAAAATACAAATATTAGCTAGGCATGGTGGTGTGCGCTTGTAGTTCCAGCTACTCTGGAGGCTGAGATGGGAGGATCACTGAGGCTGGGAAGTTGAAGCTGCAGTGAGCCATGATTGTGCCACTACACCCCAGCCTGGGTGACAGTGAGATCCTGTCTTTACAAAAAGAGAGAGAGAGAGAAAGAGAAAGAGAAAGCCCTCCTCTTCCATTCTCACCATTATCCTTTTATTCTGCTTTCGTGACGTTTGTGAAACAATTAGGGAGTCCTGTGCATAGCTGGTACTTACCCCAAGATGCTGGTAGCACTCACCAGTCTTTGTGAAAACACTGCCCCTGCCTTTACTACCAAGGATGTACCTGGCCCCTGGGGCATGCAGTGATACTGCCCAGAAAAGAAACACTGGGGCCAGTGCGGTGGCTCATGCCTATCATCCACCACTTTTGGAGGCCGAGGCAGGCAGATCACCTGGGTTCAGGAGTTGAAGACTAGCCTGGGCAATATGGTGAAACCCTGTCTCTACAAAAATAAAAAAAAAGTTAAGCCCGGCCTGATGGTGGGAGAATCACTTGAACCCGGGAGGCGGAGGTTGCAGCCAGCCAAGATTGTGCCATTGCACTCCAGCCTGGATGACAGAGCTAGACTGTCTCAAAAAAAAAAAAAAAAGAAAGGAAACACTGGGCTGGGCACAGTGGGTGGAACCCCTGCGGTCAGGAGTTCGAGACCAGCCTGGCCAACATGGTGAAACCCGTCTCTACTAAAAATGCAAACATTAGTGGGATGTGGTAGTGGGCGCCTGTAATCCCAGCTACTCAGGAGGCTGAGGCAGGAGAATCATTTGAACCTGGGAGGCAGAGGTTGCAGTGAGCTGAGATAGTGCCATTGCATTCCAGCCTGGGCCAGACTCCGTCTCAAAAAAACAAACAAAAAAGAAACACTGATTAGTTAGGACTTAGTGATTTTTTTCATACAGCTTAGAAATCCTGCAGAATGAACTTGAATCTTGTTTCCAATAGTGCACACAGCTATAGAGATTAAAAAGGACACAAGCAAGGTAGATAATTTCACCACAGCATCCAAATTGACATACATACATAACTTGACCTAGAGATGGCACGTTGTACTTAGAGATGGCAGGTTGTACTTTAGAAGTAGTTTACGCTTTAAATATTACCAAGAAGTGTCATATTAAGCTTTAGTACTTAGGACCAGTTGTGTTGGTTAGTGCCTGTAATCCTAGCACTTTCAGTGGCGGAGGTGGGCGGATCACCCAAGCAAGGTCAGGAGTTTGAGACCAGCCTGGCCAACCCGGTGAAACCCTGCCTCTACTGAAAATACAAAAATTAGCTGGGCATGGTGGCGTGTGCCTGTAATCCCAGCTACTTGGGAAGCTGAGGCAGGAGAATCGCTTGAATCTGGCAGGCAGAGATTGCAGTGAGCTGAGATCATGCCACTGCACTCCAGCCTGGGCAACAGAGTGAGAATCTGTCTCAAGAAAAAACATTAAAAAGATTTAGTGCTTAAGCTACTCATTAACATATTTGATGGGAGGAAAAGGATAAACATGCTTTCTACTGAGAATTAATTTAAACATATTTTTGATGTGCATTTTTTAGGCCTTTTTGTTCATATAGTTCAGAGGCAGTGTAGCTGAGAAGTTAAGGGCCAATTCTAATGATAGGAAGCCTGAGTCTGGTATATTCTCAGCCGTTTGCTGGTGATGTGCCCTTGATCATTACTTCATCTGTCTGTCATTTAGTTTGTACCTCTGTAAAATGGGGTAATCCCTAGGATCTCCTTCATAGGATTTTGCACTTGGAACAGTGGCTGGCCTGCAGTGTGAGTTCATAAATGCTAGATGTTGTAGTTATGGGGAGGACTGTCACTCTTCCCCCAATTGGATATCCCCAATTTGATATCCAAATTGCAAGTTGTCAATAAGCTGCATTTGAAGTTTGCTCCACACCCTTTCTATTAAAATAAGTAATGTGTAGATCCAATATTTAACCATGATAAAAGGGGTTAAAAAGAAGTCCTCAAGAAGAATTGAGAAAAGATGGGTGAACTTTTAAAATAATTTTAGAACAGCCAAGGTTTTTCTAAGCATGACACAAGATCTGTAAGCCAAATTAACTCAAATGACACACAATGATTCGTAGAACAGAGATCCACTTGACCTAATTTGCGGAGTGTTCTTATAAATCAACAGAAAGGACACATCACAGAAACATTTAAAAGGTTAAGGATCGTTTAGGAAAAAAATGCAAATGCCAACAAATGTGAGAAAAAGCTCAGTCTTACTCATAATTTAAGAACTGCAATTCAGCCAGACGCGGTGGCTTGTGACTGTGATCCCAGCTACTCAGGAGGCTAAAGCACAAGAATTGCTTGAACCAAAGAGGGGAGGTTTCAGTGAGCCAAGATCATACCACTGCAGTCCAGCCTAGGTGACAGAGCAAGACTCTGTCTCAAAAAAAAAAAAAAAGTACAGTTCAAAATGAGAGAGTTTTAATTGACAAAGTTAAAAAAAAAAGAAAGGTAAAAGAAAAATCTACTTTTCTGAATTTGTGTTTGTTCACTTATGGAGAATTTATTTTGGCATAATCTCTTTGAATCATAATTAGATATGTTCTTGGATCTAGCAATTCTTTTATTTCTTGTATCAGAAGTAAACATGGAACATCTTAATTGAGCACTGATAATGAAGACTAATTTAAAATAAAAAGTTACTAGCCTGATTTGCAGTAGCTTTGAAGGAAAAAAAAGTTACTAGCCTTCTATACAATGAAATATCATGTTGCCATTACAAAGAATGAAATTCAGCTTTAATAAGGAAGGCAAACTTGTCACATACTACAATGTGGATGCACCTCAAGGATATTATGCTAAGTGAAATAAAAGTACATAATAAAAGTCACAAAAGGGCAAATACTGTGTGATTCCACTCACATGAAGTGTCTAAAGTAGTCAAAATCATAGAAACAGAAAGTAGAAAGGTGGTTGCCAGGGCGCAGGGGAGGTGGGAGGGAGAACTCGTGTTTAGTGGGTATAGTGTTTCAGTGCTGCAAAGTGAAAAAGTTCTAGAAATCTGCTGCACAACAACATGAATATACTTAACACTACTGAACTCTACACTTAACAAAGGTTAGGATGATAATTTTAATGTTATGTGTGTTTTACCATAGTAAAGAAAAAAGAATAAATCTGTACGTGCAGAAAGGAACAGGTAGCCAAGATAACTGTTAAGTAGGGGTTGTAAAAAGAGGAGGTTAGAGAACGCTATGTCTGTGATGAACTCACTTATGGTTTCCAGTTTGAAAGGCACGTATGTATTCATGTCTGTAGATACATATATACAGAATTAAGAATTCTGAGAGTTTTAAAGATACCCTAGAAATTGCCACCAGTGGTTACTGCAATAGAATAATAATAGGGTGGAGGGTAAGGGATATTGTTGGGAGCATTTGTTTTTCATTCAACAACTTTAAAGCTTATTTTAGCAAACCTAAATATGTGTGATTCATCATGTTTTATACTTGTATTTGCTAGCACAAATAATTGTATTTGCATTTTGTTTTCATTTTTATCTCATCCCTGCCCTTTGTGGTGGTAGTGGTGGTAGTGTGTGATGTGTTTAGAAGTGCGTTTGGAGTTAACAGATATAGCCCATTTTTGCATTACAAAGGAGACATCAGTTTGGTTGCACAGCTGATGAAAACGTGGTGTAATTTATTTTATCAACATTGCCCACAATTTATGTATGTAAATGTAGATTTTTCTTAACTGTAGTGTAGTGAGGTGAGTGGAGCTAGAAAAAAGGGTACACCACTCCTAAAAGAATGGTGCTAAGATTAAACTGTCAGATCAGTCTTTGTCAAGTGCTCCAGCTGGCTGTGGGTTATTAGGAAGTATTGTTCAAAGGGCTGCTTAGGTACAAGACAAGAAAATTGCTGGAGAAATGACTGCTCTGGTGCTACGATTCAGCCATTTCAAATGTGTGCTCTCTTAAGAAAAGTGAAAGTTGGGACTGAGCGTGGTGGCTTATGCTTATAATCCCAGCACTTTGGGAGGCCAAGTGGGCACATCACAAGCTCAGGAGTTTGAGACCAGCCTGGCCAATATGGTGAAACGCCGTCTCTACTAAAAATGCAAAAATTAGCCAGGCGTGGTGGCAGGTGTCTGTAGTCCCATCTACTCGGGAGGTTGAGGCAGGAGAATCGCTTGAAGGAGACTGCGCCACTGCGCTCCAGCCTGGGTGGCAGAGCGAGACTCCATCTCGGAGAAAAAAAAAAGTAAAAGTTGAAAGATCTACAAAATACTTTATGTAAACTTGACAAAGCGTTTTATAGCAGACTAATAAGATAACACATGAAGCAATTTCAGTTCCTAAAGTCCTGGGAATTTGCCTTTGGGGATACTTTATTCCTATTTAAATTAACAGGTGTTCCAAAAAAAGTCCTAGTTTTATTTTTATTCTTAAATTGGCATTGGAAAGATGTCCACACTTTTACTTCTCCAGTGGCCAGAGATGTCCAACCAAGTGATTTTAGAATTATTATTTGAGTGTCTTTTTTTTAAAAATCTTATCCTGAAAGAGCTATATTAGTTTATTTTTAAACTAAATAAGTTATTTATAAAGTAAAAAGTAGTTTCACGTAGCTTACAGCCCAGTCATTTAAAGTGTGCAATTCAGGGGTTTTTAGTTTATTTACAGAGTTGTGGAACCATCATGGCAACTTAATTTTTGTCACCTCTGTGTTTATTATCAGTCACTCCCAATTCTCTCCCAAATTCCCTCAAAGCTCTGGCAATTGTTAATCTACTTGCTGTCTCAGTGGACTTGTCTATTGTAGACGTTTGCTATTAATGAAACCATATAATGTACAGTCTTTTATTACTGCTTCTTTAACTTCGTATGTTCTCAGGGTTCATCCGTGTTGTAGCATGTGTCAGTATTTCATTCCTTTAATGGAACATACCACGCTTTACTTAAACCCGTGCATCAGCTGATGATCGTTTGGGTTGTTTCCACATTTTAACTGTTGTAAATAATGCTGCTATCAACATTTGTGTACAGGTTTTTGTGTGGATGTATGTTTTCATTTCTCTTGGGTATTTACCTAGGAGTGGAATTGCTGAGGCATGGTAGCTATATTTAACTGCTTTTCAAAGAGATTCTTGCATTTTACATTCTCACCAGCTATGTATGAAGGTAATAATTTCTCTAAATCTTTGCCAACACTTAATGTCTTTATAATAGCCATCCTAGTGGATGTGAAGTGGTATCTGATTTTGGTTTGATTTATATTTTTCTAATGGTTTGATTTACATTTTTCTAATGACTAATGATATTGAGCATCATTTTATATGTTCCTTGGCCATTGGTACATATTTGGAGAAACATTAATTCAGATCTTTTGCCCATTTCTAAATTGAGTTATTTATCTTATTATTATTGAGTTTTAAGAGTTCTTCATGTGTTCTAGACTCCAGTCCCTTATAAGATAAATTATTTGCAAATGTTTTCTCTCATTCTATGACTTTGGCTTTTCACTTTCGTGGTGGTATCATTTATAGTACAAAATTTTAAAATTTGATGAACTCTGTATTTTGTTGCTTGTGCTTTTGTTCTTATGTCTAAGAAACTTTTGTTTAACCAAAGGTTATGAAGATGAAGTCTTATTTGCTTTGTTTCTTTCTTTTTTCGAGACAAGATCTCTCTCACCCAGGCTGGAGTGCAGTGGTGCGATCATGGTTCACTGCAGCCTCAACCTACTGGGCTCAAGCTGTCCTCCCACCTCAGCCCCTGGAGTAGCTGAGACTGCAGATGTGTGCCACCATGCTTGGCTAATTTTTGTATTTTTTGTAGATACGGGGTTTCACCATGTTGTCCAGGCTAGTCTAGAATTCCTGGACTCAAGCAATCCTCTCTCCTTGGCCTCCCAAAGTGCTGACATTACAGGCTTGAGTTACTGTGTTGGCCCTATTTTCTTCTAAGAATTTCATAGTTCTTATATTTAGGCCTTTGATCCATTCTGAGTTACTTAATTTTTTTAAACAGACTCTTGCTCTGTTTCTCAGGCTGGAGTGTGGTGGCACAGGCATGGCTCACTGCAGCCCTAACCTCTCAGGCTGAAGTGATCCTCCTGCCTTGGCCTCCCCTATAGCTGGGAGGTGCTATCCTGCTTGGCTAACTTTTTGATGTTTTGTAGAGATGTGATCTCACTGTGTTGCTCAGACTGGCCTCCAACTCCTGGGCTCAAATAATCCTCCGGCCTTGGCCTCCCAAAGTGCTGGATTACTGGCGTGAGCCACTGCACCTGGCCATCCTTAATGAGTTAATTTTTGTTTGTGGCATAGGGAAAGGGTCCAACTTAATTGTTTTGCATTTGAATATCCAGTTCTACCAACATTTGTTAAAAAGACTCTTCCTTCCTAGTTGAATTATCTTGGCAGAATTAGTTGACTGTCAATATTAAGGTTCATTTCTGGGCTCTCAATTCTATTGTTTTTTTTTTTTTTTTTTTTTTTTTTTTTTTATTTGACTGTACATTGGAAGAATTATTCATCTGGAAGTCAGACCTAATGGGGCTGGTGGTCATGATGCTGGAAATTGTGTTTTGGGAACTAGTGACCAGTCATTCTTAGATGGTTGACTCATCTTTTTTTGTGACCATGAGATTTAAATATTTACAGAGATTTAATTGTAAGTAACAAAGGCCTGCAGTAGATGCTGCTATAGGCATGAGAAATGATTTTGTTTATACAAATCACAAACTATAAATACAGTGGCAGTGGTCACTGGAGCTATCCACATATCACAGTTAAACTGTTCTCCTGAGTAATGGGGTTGTCAGCACTGAAGTACGCTTCCTTGCCATGTGGAGCAGTAGCCGATTCTTTATTTAATATTTTCATTTACTAAGCAGTAACTTAATTGGGAAATGAATTTTGATTGGGTTTTCTGTATTACTGTTTTTTAAAAGTACTATTCCCTTTTTCTCTTTTCCACATTCGATTTGGTGAGATAGTTAAGAATACTGGCTTTGAAATTACCTGGGGCTGTTGCAGTGGCTCATGCCTGTGATCCTAGCACTTGGGAGGCTGAGGTGGGAGGATTGCTTGAAGTCAGGAGTTCGAGACCAGCCTGGGCAAAATCCAGTTTCTACAAAAAATAGAAATATTAGCCAGTCTGGTAGTGTGCGCCTCTGTAGTTCCAGCTACTTGGGAAGCTAAGGCAGTAGGATCACTTGAACCCAAGAGGTTGAGGCTGCATTGTGCTGTGATCATACCACTATACTCCATCCAGCCTGGGCAATAGAACAAGACACTGTCTCAAAAAAAAAAAAAAGGAAGAGAGAAAGAAAGAAATTATACCTCGGTATGGACCCCATCCTCACCGCTAAGGAGCTGTGACCTTGGGCAATTTATTTCTTAGAGTCCAAGTTTCCCACTGCTACAGAGGAGAAAAACAATAATAACAGTAATGACCTTACAGGCTGGGAGAATTTGTGCCAGTATCACAGAATCTGTGACAGCACTTGGAATGGATTGTTGCGTACATGAGAGAGGCTGCTGCTGTTGCTGCTGCATTATTGTTTTACATGATTATAAAACTTCCCTCAAGCCCCCTGTGAAAAGACAAACCAGTAGTTGGCAAACAAATTCAAAGAGCAATAGTTTTTTTTGTTCTTGTTTTGAGACAGTCTTGCTCTGGAATGCAGTGGAGGGATCCTGGCTCACTGCAACCTCAGCCTCCTGGGTTCAAATGATTCTCCTGTCTCAGCCTTCTGAGTAGCTGGTGTGTGCCACCATACCCGACTAATTTGTTTGTATTTTTAGTAGAGACCAGTTTTCACCATGTTGGCCAGGCTGGTCTTAAACTCCTGATTGCAAGAGATCCTCCTGCCTCAGGCTCCCAAAGTGCTGGGATTGCAGATGTGAGCCACCGTGCCCTGCCTATAGCTTTTTGGTGAGGTTTGGGTGATGGGGCTGAGGACCCTAGAGCTGCAAGTTCTGGAGCAGGCTGAGCCTCCAAGAGGGACCGAGTCCTTGGGTTCCTTCTGCCCTGGGCATTTCCTGAGCAATCCCGGAGTCTGAGGAAATGAGATGCTAGTGCTTTGGAATGACTAGGTTTAGATCCCAGCCCTGTAAACCTCTGACCTTCCTTTTCGAGGACACTAAGGATAATATTGACAATTAATGTTGCTCGGTGCCTTGAAAACATTCTCAGTCCTAATAATCCTATGATGTAGGGACTGCTGTCATCTCTGTTTTGTATGAGGCAGCAGAGGCGCAGAGCAATTAAGTAGCCTTGTATTGAATGAAATGAGCATGGATACAAGCTAACATTAAACACTTATGGACCAGGCACATGTGCTGAGCACTTTACATAGGTGGTTTCATGTAATCATTACAGATGTTCATCACTATAACTTTATATGGGTAAACAGGTCTGTGTTTTGTTTTGCTTTTTCCCCTTTTCTTTTTAATCAGTTAATGTAAGCAGAATGTCTGTGTTTTAGTATTGCTTCACTGGCCAAGAGATTTCTTCCTGTATTAGGGAGCAAGTTTCTGTTGTTTACTTTTACCCTTTCCTAGTGTTGACTTAAACAATGAATGTTGAGTATAGGTGAGTTCAAATTCTTGTTTGTTTATATTATCACTTTTGGTTATTCGATAACTTTAAAGGTTGGTTGCAAAACTATTTTGTTTTTTGCAGTTTCTGAAAAGAGGATTCTGAGATGTTAAGCTGGCAAAAAAAATTGTGTGTAAGTATGTACAGTACTAGGTGTGGTGGCTCACCCAGGCAATCCCAGTACTTTGGGAGGTCGAGGCAGGCAAATTGCTTGAGGTCAGGAGTTAGAGGCCAGCTTGGTCAACATGGTGAAACCCCATCTCTACTAAAAATCCAAAAATTAGCCAGGTGTGGTGGCATGTGCCCATAATCTTAGCTACTGGGGAGGCTGAGGCACAAGAATTGCTTGAACCCAGGAGGCAAATGTTGTAATGAGCCAAGATCACACCAGTGCACTCCATCCTGGGCGACAGAGTAAGACCTTGTCTCAGAAAAACAAACAAACAAACAAAAGCTGGTGGTATTTTGAGAAAAAGGAAATTTCTAAATTTATCACTAAACTTGCTTTAAGTCTAAGTCTAATTTTTGTTTTTTGCCTTTTTGTTTTGTTCCTGTTTCTTGTTGTAGTTAACTTTGAAGAGTTTGGAATGATCTTTTTATTTATATTACAGTGTGAGGTATTCTAATGCTGTCATCAGGAAAAACTGAATTATGTGGGAAATTTTAGAAATGGATGTTTTGTGCAGAATGACAGTGAATGAGAATTTAGGGAACTTAAAATTTTTGTCTTGGCTGGGCATGGTGGTTCATGCCTGTAATCCCAGTGCTTTGAGATTGAGGCTAGGAGGTTTAAATCAACCTGGACAGCATAGCAAGACTTGATCCACACACACACACACACACACACACACACACACACACAGGCACGCACGCACATGCAGGGCATGGTGGCGTGTGCCTGTAGTCCTCTTTGAGGCAAGGAGTTCAAGGCTCCAGTGAGCTCTAATTGCACCAGTGCGCTCCAGTGTGGGCAACAGAATAAAACTCTCAAAACAAAAAAAAATTCTTAATAGTTGAGAGAGGAAGGCAATGATGAAAGATTTGGATTGTGATTCAAGTTTTTCTCTCCCCTCCCCTCCCCTTTTCCTGACTTAGCCTCCCTTCCCCTATCCTTTTTCCTGTCTTGTCTCTGTTTTTTTCTTTTCTTTCTTTTCTGATGGAGTCTCACTCTGGCACCCAGGCTGGAGTACAGTGGCGCAATCTTGTCTTACTGCAACCTCTGCCTCCCGGGTTCAAGTGATTCTCCTGCCTCAGCCTCCTAAGTAGCTGGGATTACAGGCCCACAACAGCACACCCAGCCAATTTTTGTATTTTTAGTAGAGACGGGGTTTTACCATGTTGATCAGGTTGGTCTCGAACTCCTGACCTCGTGATCCACCTGCCTCGGCCTCCCAAAGTGCTGGGATTACAAGCGTGAGCCACTGAGCCAGACCTTTTTAAGATTTTTCACTCTGTTTCCCAAGCTGGAGTGCAGTGTGGAGATCACAGCTCACTGTAGCCTTGACCTCACAGGCTCAGGTGATCCTCTCATCTCAGTCTCCTGGGTAGCTGAGACTACAGGTGCATGCCACCATACCGGGCTAATTTTTGTTTTCATATTATTTGTAGAGATGGGGTTTTGCCATGTTGCCCATGCTGGTCTCAAACTCTTGGGTTCAAGTGATTAACGCACCTTGGCCTCTCAAAGTGCTGGGATTACAGATGTGAGCCACCATGCCCAGCCAATTGTCTGTACTTTTAACTAAAGTCCAAAATAATTGCTAGAAACTTTTAAACCTTCTTACTCTGTAAACACAGATTTTTTTCTTTCTTTCCTTTTTATTTTTTTTTTTTAGTCAGAGTCTCACTCTGTCATCTGGGCTGGAGTGCAGTGGTGCAATCTCAACTCACTGCAACCTCTGCTTCCTGGATTCAAGCGATTCTCATGCCTCAGCCTCCTGAGTAGCTGGGACCACAGTTGTTTACCACCACCCTGGCTAGTTTTTGTATTTTTAACTTTCAGATGATTGACTACAAATATTTGATAGTCAATTTAAAAATAAACATCTATACATGCTATTTTTTTATTTTTAAAATTTTTTTATTTTTAGTAGAGACAGTTTCGCCACATTGCCCAGGCTGGTCTCCAACACCTGGCCTTGGCCTCCCAAAGTGATCCATCTGCCTCGGTCTCCCAAAGTGCTGGGATTACAGGCGTGAACCACTGCTCCCAGCTGTAAACACAGTTTTATTATGAGGTATGCTGTGATGCTCTAGAGACTGCTCTGCTTTAGAGATGGCACCATAGCAGCACGGGAAAGAGTTTAGGGGCCTGGCTCACTGAGTTCATATCTAGACCTTAAGAGAGATCTCAGTTTTGTCATTTGTGAAAAATTTCCTTTTTCTCTCTTTTCTTCTTTTATGTTTTCTCTACCTGTCTTTTCCTCATTTTTCAGTCAGTATAGCTTATAAATTTTTTTCTGATTATAAAAGCAGGATATAGGCCAGGCACGGTGGTTCACGCCTGTAATCTGAGCACTTTGGGAGGCTGAGGCAAGAGGATCACCTGAGGTCAGGAGTTCGAGACCAGCCTGGCCAAGATGGTGAAACTCCATCCCTACTAAAAATCAAAAATTAGCTGGGCATGGTAGTGGACACCTGTAACCCCAGCTACTCAGGAGGCTGAGACAGGAGAATTGTTTGAACCTGGGAGGTGGCTGTTACAGTGAGCCGAGAGGGCGCCACTGCACTCCAACCTGGGTGACAGAACCAGACTCCCATCTCAAAAAAAAAAAAAAAAAGGGGGCGGGGAGCATATTATGCCAACAATTTAAATAATAATGCTTTTTTATTTGTGAAAAATGGCAATATGAGTATTTACTTCATGGGATTGTTGTGAAGATGAAATAAATCCATGCTAAGGACTGAGGACCCTACCTGGCACTGAAATACCCAATGCAATTTCCTATTATTTAAAAAAATTACTGTTAGTATCACTGCCACAAATTACAAGAAGAATGAAGAATGGCTTTTGGAACAGTGATGGTATGCCTAAGGCTGTGCTGTGTTCTCACTGAAAGTGTTGGGAATGGCACATCTCAGGGTCAGGACTAACCCTCAGGAGGGGCAGGTGAGGGAGATGCAGCATCCAGTGGGCTCTTCTGACTGCCTCAAGCCGTAGATGCATGCACCTGCTTTAGGGTCTCTGGTGATTTTATGTTGCTGTAGGGGAGTAGATGGAGGAGGGGTCAAAACGGTATACTCCAGATATCCTGAGATGTAGTGAAGGAAAACTGGTTTTGGATTCCCGCTGGGCTTTGGAATCGGCGATCTGGATTTTGGTTTATCCCAAAGCAGCTTCTGGAAAGTCGTTTAACCTCCGAGACTCAGGTTTCCTCATCTCTCAAATGGAGATTGTGATACTTCCGTCAAAGGGCTATTTTTGGCTGGGTGCGGTGGCTTATGCCTGTAATCCCAGCCCTTTGGGAGGCCAAGGTGGCAGATCATTTGAGACCAGGAGTTCGAGACCAGCCTGGCCAACATGGCAAAACCCCATCTCTACTAAAAATACAAAAAATTAACCAGACGTCATGGTGTGCACCTATATATAGTCCCAGCTACTTGGGAGTCTGAGGCATGAGAATCGCTTGAACCCGGGAGGCAGAGATTGCAGTGAGCTGAGGTTGGCCTGGGTGGCAAAGCTAGACTCTGTCTCAAAGAAAAAAAGAGGTGGCAGGGGGTGGTTGTTTTCTTTTTTCTTTGGGGAGATTAAATGAAAGGTCTTGAAAGTACCTTAGAGTAGTGCCTTGATACATAGGAAGTACTTAAAAAATGGTAGGTGACTATTACTTACAATGAGTGCTGGGTAGACGGATCTCTTTGATTACCAAAGACACTCCCATCTTCAATTTTGGTGTTTTGATGGAAGTACAGGATATACTTCTCTGCCTTCTTAAATTGTTGAACTTGCTGCGAAGTTTGACACTTTGAAGTAGAACTGGGGCTCTGGGGCTTTGTTCTGTCTTGAGTGCTTTGTTCTCTGCCCTTGGGTACACACACACGTGTGCCTGTGTGAGTGCCTGTTATGCAGGGGCATGGGACAACCCGGTTCTTCCCCAGGCAGTGTGGAAGTAGCAATGAGGCTGTCTTTGTCTTTTGGATGTTGCTGGCCTCCTCTGTCAGCACCGTCAAGGCTTTGCTGCTCATTGCGCTCATCAGCAGGGCACTGTGTTAGAAAGGAGGAGAATGAGTTCCGAGAATAACGCAACTTATCCATGCTTCACATCTGTCTCTATGTTAGGAATGACGCTACTCCCTGCCTACCTTGTGAAGTGGTTATACAGATAGAATGAGAGGAAGGTTGTGAAGGTGAGATCAAAGTGTTACACCAATAATCAAATACTGTAAAGTATTGCAAAGAAATACAAATGTCAGGCATGTCGCTCGCATAGAGAGACACCAGGCAGGCTGTGTGTGGGCAACAAGGCCGTTTGATTTCGTGCTTGGGTGCAAGCAGGCCAAGTCCGAGAAAGGAGTTAGGCAAAGGGGATAGGAAAGGGGACTGGTTATATAGCTGGGGGCAAATGGTCAGTAAAAGGTGGTAATCTATCCTGGGGCGTGGAAGGGTGTCATGGGATGCATGATCACGAGGGTAGGGGTCATTTATTACAAACAGGCATGATTAGAAGGGTGGGGCTGCATGATCACAAGGGTATGGGTTATTTATTACAAACAGGCATGATCATAAGGGTGGGGGTTGTTCGTTGCAAGCAGAGGAGAGAGTGCAGTAAATTACATCGTCACAAGGGTGGGGGTCTTTAGAAACCCAATGTCCGGGGGAAATTTTTGCAAAGCTGAACAGGAACAATGGTTGCAAGTTGCAGGGGAGAGCAATTAGTTGAGGCAGAAACATGTTGTTTCACTTCTTTCTGTGGTTACTTGTGGTTACTTCAGACTTTCTGGCTCCTGGGGACCATCCAGAGGTGTATGTGCAGGTCACCAAGGCTATAATGGCCAGGCTTGGGCATGGAGGCCTGACATTCCCATCTTTTTATATACGTATGAAGAACAAAGTTAGAGGAGAAGGGAGTAGGGGCAATGTTTCTCTTGGCTTCTTTGAGCGTGATGGGGTTGCGAGGACACCTAAAAGAAAAGTCTGTGATTCTTGTAGTTTAGAGGAAGCCTTGGGCCGAGGTTAGGATAGTGTCCAGTGTAGGGGGGTGGTCCCAGAAGACTTGGATTGAAAAGGGATAAGAGAGGTGTCACGCTGCATCTTGACATTAGCAGAGCATTGCCTGGAATTCATGAGTGATAGATTGGTGTTCCTGGTTGATCCTAGACAGGTGAAGGCTATGAAATAGGGCTGGGGATAAGACAGGCAAATGAATAGGGAGAGTTGGCAAGGAATTTTTTCTTAAGCGGCCGAGAGATTCTGGGATAGGGGGTGATGTTGTGGGATAGTTAAAAGTAGCATTTGCCATATAGAGTGATTAGTGGTGGCCTGGATATGATTTTGTTGGAATCAAGAGACTAATCGGGAAATGCAAGGTCCGAATAAGAGAAGAAGGAAGACTGGTATTAAAGGAGTAAGGATTGGAAAGAGCCATGACAACCAACTAGAAAATGGCCAGGCAGGTTTGGCATAGTCATTTGCCTGATGAGTAAATTTTGGGGCCTTGTCTTTGAACCTTCTGATACTATCATAGACTAGGCTGGACTGATTTAAGTAAAAGCAGCATTCCTTATTTAGAAATATACAGAGTCCTCCCTTATCTGCATTGAGTCGAGGCCACGACGGTTTTGAAGGACTACTACAGCTAAAGGGTCGATTTGAGCTTGCAGGATGGACAGGGTATTAAAATGTCTGTAATGCTAGCAGAGAAATCGGTAGACAGACTGTGGAATGTTGTGACAGAGGTGGTGACCCCCACTATGCCAGTTCCAAGGCCAACAGTGGAGGCTGCAAGCCCTATTCCTATAAGAAATGGACTTAGCTGGATATCTCTTTTTTTTTGCCGAGTAGGTGTCATTAGGGGGACAGGCAGTGGTTCATTACCATTGGCAAATTGAATTCTAGGAATAAGGAAGACTAAGGCCCAGGTGCCTGTCCAGTTAGTGGGTAGACACATATAGGTGGAAGAGCCGCATAAGGAGAAGAGACCTGGGACAAGGCAGAATTGAAAATGTAGGGTGAAAAGGTGGGAAGAATCCTTGAAAGGGGAGTCAGATACCCAGACTCCTAAAGATCCAGCAAGGACAGCAGCCGTTAGAGGTTGAAAGGGAGATTGTTGGGGTAACTGTGTAGTAGGGTGGTTTGATTTTCATAATGTATGAGGAAGCACATAGTATCAACAAATAGTCTGCTACTAACATTCGTAGGGGCGGGTATGAGTAAGCATGAAGGGGGCTAGGAGGAGAATCTGAGGAACAGGGAGAGGGTAGCCAAGGATGGTGTGAGAGACAGGGAAGGTGCCGGCCTAGGCAATAATAACTGTTACTATTTTTGAGATTATTAGTAGTGATAGAGGGTTTATCAGTGAAGCGAGTATGCTCCTAAAGGCATATTAACTTGTGTGTCAGGGCTTTGGAGATGAAGAGTAAAGACTTAGGAGTCACCTGACCAAGGCAGAAATTCCAGTTCTATTTACTAGGTGTGTCTGCGTTATTTGATCCATTTTCTCATTGTAATAGAGGTGAATGATAACAACATAGGGCTGTGATAAGCATAAATTCTGTAACATACATAAAAAACCTAGTGAAGTATATATTACACATAACAGGTACTCAAAAAATTGTGTTTGGGCCGGGTGCGGTGGCTCACGCCTGTAATCCCAGTACTTTGGTAGGCTGAGGCAGATGGATCACCTGAGGTCAGGAGTTCAAGACCAGCCTGGGCAACATAGTGAAACCCCATCTCTACTAAAAATACAAAAGTTAGAGGGATGTGGTGGCACACCCCTCTAATCTCAGCCACTCAGGAGGCTGAGGCAGGAGAATCACTTGAACTCAGGAGGTAGAGGTTGCAGTGCCCTGAGATCACTCCATTGTACTCCAGCCTGGGCAACAAAAGTGAAACTTCCTCATACACACACACATACATATACACACACCTCAAAACTTCTGGGTTGGATATGGTGAGGCCGCAATTTTGGATTTGGTCCCTATGTGGTCCAGTTTTGTTCTTATGGAGTTAATCTCTGTTTCAGAAACCACCATATCACAAATTCTCCTTGTAGACACCTAACTTGTCCGTGATGATGTGAGGCAATAACTGGAGATAAAGATTGAGCAAAGTTTGGTTCTGTCACTGAGAAATTACCTTGAAACAGTGGCCTATCCATAGTTGCAAAGTGGAGGTGATTCTTCTTCAGGGCGCGCAGTGCAGCAGATGTTCCTCTATGTTTGTTCCTCAGTGTCTGGAAAGGGCTTGCCCCAGAGAGTGAGCTTGGGACCATTTTTATTAAAGCTATTATTATTATTATTATTATTATTATTATTATTATTATTATTTGAGACAGTCTCACTTTGTCATCCAGGCTGGAGTGCAGTGGTGCGATCACACCTCACTTCAGTCTCCACCTCCTATTTAAGTGATTCTCCTTGCCTCAACATCTCAAGTAGCTGGGACTGCAGATGGCACCACTATGCCTAGCTAGTTAAAAAAAACTTTTTTGTAGAGTTGACATCTCCCTATGTTACCCAGGGTGGTCTTGAACTCCTGGGCTCAAGAGGTCCTTCTACCTTAGCCTCCCTAAGTGCTGGGATTATAGGCGTGAACCACCATATCCAGCCAGTAAAGCTATCCTTGAAACTCATTCTATATAGTATTTATTTTCTTTTGATGTTCATTAATTTTTTTTTTTTTTTGCCAAAGTTGTCTTGCTTTTTAATGTAGATCAATGGAATGCATTTTACAGACAACAAAACATATCCTGTATGGTAGGTAGCAAATTAAATGAGCTTTTTACTTTTTTCTACTCTGATTCTTTACCTATTAACATATTTCAGTTTTCTCTTCATTTAAAAGACGTACGAAATTCATGCTTAATGTTAAACCTTGAAAACAGACAGAATAAAGAAAACAAAGGCCATCTAACATCCCATAATCTCGGTTAATATTCTGGTGTATTCATCTTTCCCAAGGATGTGTCCGTTAGCATTTTTTCCATGTTGAATTACAGATAACTTTTTCAGAGACTGCATACTAGTCTCTCATGATTCCCTTATCTGTTATTTTGGAGTCATATGTGATCTCGCTGGAAACTTGCTTTCGTTATTTGCCATCACCAAAGGCCCCTTCTGAATGAAGAGCTAGGGCAGCTGGCTGTTGGGTGTGTGGCGTGTCGTCATCACTTGAACATGGGATTGTTAAAAGTGCAGTTTGAACACAGACCTATGCCTGCTGCAGGCTGATGTCAGACAATCCCCTGGGGATATTTTTTTAACCTTGCAGGCTCCAGTTCTGCTTCAGTAGGTCTGGGCTGGAGCCTGAGACTCCCCGTGATGCCCATGCAGCTGTTGGTGAGCCCCCTTTGGAGTGCCATTGAGCCAAGGTCTTCTAGCATGGCCGAGTGCTCTCTGCTCTTGCAGTATGGCAGTCTCTGCATTTGTTCTGCTCGGGCTGACCTGTTTAGGGGCTTCCTCCACTTCCTGGCTCTTTTCCCTCATCCATGCTGCTCAGGACCCTATTTCTTCTCTGCTGTCTCATGGATACATCCACACTTCTCCCAAACCTCTGCTTCTGTCACTCTACCAGGCTCCTCCATCTCCCCAGGCCACCCCTCCTACCGCCACCACTCCACTACCACATCAGAGTCCTTTCTTTCCAGTTACTACTTGATTGGCCCCCCACCCCCGGCTTCACCCCTCAGTTTCCTATCTGGGAGCCCTCAGATTCCTTTCTCTCTGTGGAGGGCGGTGACTCCCACCTCAGAGGTGCCATCATCAGCCGTGTTCTGGCCCCAAACTGGCTCCCCGCTTGGGGCTCCCTCAGTGTTGAGGCCTTGGATTTCCTTGCAGGGGAAGGAAGGAGGGGTGAGAAAGATCCTGAATCTTCAAAAGAGCCCTCTTTGCCCAGTCCAACATCTACTCCACCCAGCTGACTGGAGAAATAAACGCTAGGTTTGCCTGAACAAATAACAGTAATTAAGATCTGTTTCCTGAACAGCCTCCCCCTTTGGTCTGTTTACTTTGCAGCCCAATAACAGTTCAGTCAGCCTTGCTTTGAGGTCCATTGTGTTTGATTTTGATGCTGAGGTGCTGCTCTTCACAATCTAGAAGGCTGTTAGAAGACTTCTGCCTTGTAATTTTGAAAAGGAGAGGGAACACTGCCACCAACATGAGCAAGTGACTTGTTTCTCTCTCTCTCTCTCTCTCTCTTTTTTTTTTGGTTGAGATGGAGTCTCCCTCTGTCGCCCAGGCTGGAGTGTAGTGGCGCCATCTGGGCTCAGTGGAACCTCTGCCTCCCGAGTTCAGGCGATTCTCTTGCCTCAGCCTCCCTCGTAGCTGAGATTACAGGCACATGCCACCACGCCCAGCTAATTTTTTGTAGTTTTAGTAGAGACAGGGTTTTGCCATGTTGCCCAGGCTGGTCTCGAACTCCACACCTCAGGTGATCTGCCCTCTTCAGCCTCCCAAAGTGCTGGGATTGCAGACGTGAGGCCCCGCTTCTGGCCTGTGACTTGCTTCTATCTCTAAACTCCCACGCTTGCTTGTGTAGCCAATACCCTGAATAAAAAAGAAGGTAAAGGTTGGGGGGTGGTGATGTAAGGTTAGTTTTCATTTCTGTTGATGATAGAAGAAATAAGTATGATTTAGAAGTGCCTTCATTTGGCCCTGGTTCCTTTTGCAAATGTATTTTAAGAGCATTAACAGGAGTGTCTCAAGGTAAGGGTGAGAGGGTAATTGCATGACAGTTTTCTGCCTGTTGGTGCCACCAAGGCAGCTGGTACTTGAATGCAGGCATCCTCACAAAGGCTGTCTGGGGCTTTGTGCCAGCTTGCCTTAGAATGAGGACCTGCTTCAGAAGTGGGTAGTGGTGTGGATAAAACCCACTGGGCATCTGGCAGTGCTTACTTGAAAGGCAATGAATAGTGGCTACTGGGGGAAAGGCACACACCTATTCCGTCCTTCCACTTCAAGCTGGAAGTGGAAGAAGAAGATGGATTTCAAGGATGAAGAGGGGAGAGCTGGAAAGAAGGCTTCCTGAAGTTTGAGGGATGATGGAGGCTAAAGTTAACTGTGAGAACAAGTGTTTTCTCACCTATAGGAAAACAGTGCAGCTGTTACTCCAAGAAAAAGCTGTTAAACCAGGACTTTCATGTCACCACCAGGCATCCAGAACATGGGGGTGGGTTAGAGGAGGAGGGACGTGAGTTCTGAGAGGTTAGTGTGGGCCTCTGCCTCCCTTTCTCCTTGCACTTTCTCTGAGCACTGGTGCCATCCAGGTACAACTGTGGTTTTCCAAACCAGAGGCCTGTTATCTGGCTTTTCTATTTCTAATTTATGTATTTATGTGAAAAATATTAGGCTTGAAATAATCATCTTTTACTGGACACTGTGAATCCTAAAGAATAGGATTTTATGGAACCTAAGGAAGGTGAAGTGTGCAAGTTTTTCTTTGTACGAGCCCTTGTTGCTAGACTAACAACCTTGAAAGAGAAGCATCTTGTGGCTGGGCAGTGGAGTGGGTCAGAGGTATTCTTTTGAGTTGTGAGCCCTTTCTGTCATGCGGTTTCGGGGGAGAGCTGCCAGTGATTGAATCTGCACATAGGGTGATTCAGTCTGCTGTCTGCGTCTCAGAAGTGGGGGAAGGGAGGTAGAAGGGGGTAGGCATTACCATAGCACAGCCTGCCTGTAGCTGTTCAAGAGCACCAGGGTTTTTGTTTTTGTTTTTTGACATGGAGTCTTGCTCTATGTCACCATACTGGAGTGCAGTGGAGCGACCTCAGCTAACTGCAACCTCCGGCTCCCTAGTTCAAGTGATTCTCCTGCCTCAGCCTCCCAAGTAGCTGGGATTACAGGCATGTGCCACCACGCTCAGCTAATTTTTTTTTTAAAATGAAATTTCTCTCCTGTTGCCCAGGCTGGAGTGCAGTGGCAAGATCTCTGCTCACCACAACCTCCACCTCCCAGGTTCAAGCAATTCTCCTGCCTCAGCCTTCTGAGTTGCTGGGATTACAGGCATGTGCCACCATGTCCAGCACATTTTTTGTATTTTGAATAGAGATGGGGTTTCTATATGTTGGTCAGGCTGGTCTTGAACTCTCGACCTCAGGTGGGCCACCCACCTGGTCCTCCCAAAGTATTGGGGTTACAGGCGTGAGCCACTGCACCCGACCAAGAGCATCAGTTCTGTGACCACCCCAGGGTTAGTGCATCATGTGATGGCTTTTCATTTTAACTGTCATGATGGAAACTTTTCAAAATGTATTAGACTCTGAAACACTTACTGCCTTCTCACTAGGACCAGCAGAGCAGTTTTTTTTTTTTTTTTTTGAAGTGGAGTTTTGCTCTTCTTGCCCAGGCTGGAGTGCAATGGCACGATCTTGACTCACCGCAACCTCTGCCTCCCAGGTTCAAGCAATTCTCCTTCCACAGCTTCCTGAGTAGCTGGGACTATAGGCATGTACCACCACGCCTGGCTAATTTTGTATTTTTAGGAGAGATAGGGTTTCTCCATGTTGATCAGGCTGGTCTTGAACTCCCGACCTCAGATGATCCACCCACTTTGGCCTCCCAAAGTGCTGGGATTACAGGAGTGAGCCACTGCACCTGGCAGTAGAATGTGTTTTAAAGCTACTAACGATGATTTCATTTAGTGGTCTTGAGTGTCTGTTAGTATACTGCACAGTAGATAGAAAAGTGTGGAACTCAGAGGCTGAGTTACTAGCTCCTTCCTCTTCCAGAATTCTGAGTTGTTTGCACTGATGTGTTTTTGGATGGTCCACTGATGCTTGTCACTAGATTTGTCCTTGAGCCAAATCACCTAATCTTTCTGGGCCTCAGTTTTCACATCAGGAAAATAGAAGGTCTGGACTAGATCAGGGACTCAGTGCAGGTTCTGGGATGTATCCCGGTTTGGGTTGAATTTTCTGGATGCTGAGTATGATTAAGAACCCACTGAAATATGAGCTTCCTGAGAGCAGGGACTATACTACTAACTCCTAGAACCGGTGTCCACTCACTAGTAAGCATTGGATACTGTATGAATATATAACTACATTTGTGGTATGATATTGCATCCATATGCATTATGTGTTGTGCATAGAATTTCATCTGGTGGAGAAAGGCGTGCTCTTGCTGCTAAGTCCTTGAAGCTTCTGGCGCACTTGAGTTCCAGGTCCTCTGCACTCCAGCTATCTGCGAGCAGTGAAATGAGCTCCTTCCTGTTTTCACGCCAAGCATACGGGCATCTAGCTGGCTCCGGAGCCTGTCACCAGCCTAGAAAGCACTCTGTGGCTTGGCAGAGTTTGGGGATTGGGCTGGCACATAGCACCACTTGGAAAGGGCTTGTCAGGTTTCTCCCTTGCAGCATAATCTCCATGACACAATGAGGCAAATTTTGGGTTTAGCATTTCACCAGCTGCCGGTTGATAAGCTACTATTTATAAAATAGAACAAGCAGGGTTTTTGCCCACCTTCTTTTTTACTGAGACTATTTAAAACTAATTTTATTTTATAAATTAAAAATCAAACTTTTTAATAAATGTATTTTAATTAAAAATAAAACTTACTAAAATAAAAATAAAATATTAAAATTAAAAATTAAGAATAAAAAGTAAAAATCAAACTTTATAAATTAAATAAAACCAGTTTTTACTATATTTAATTTAATTTATTTTTTTAGAGATAGAGTCTCACACTGTTGCCCATGTTGAAGTGCAGTGGTGCAATCTCAGCTCACTGTAATCTCCACCTTCTGGGCTTAATCCATCCTCCTACCTCAGCTTTCCAAGTAACTGCGACTACAGGCTTATATCACCATGCCCAGCTAATTTGTTTTTTTTTTTTAGATGGAGTCTCACTCTGTTGCCCAGGCTGGAATGCAGTGGCACAGTCTCTGCTCACCACAACATCTGCCTCCTGGGTTCAAGCGATTCAGCCTCCCAAAGTGCTGGGATTACAGGCACCTGCCACCACGCCCAGTCCTAGTTTTCGTATTTTTTCTTTCTTTTTTTTCTTTTTTTTTTTGAGACAGAGTCATGCTCTGTTGCCAGGCGCCAGGCTGGAGGAGTGCAGTGGTGCGATCTCGGCTCACTGCAACCTCTGCCTCCTGGGTTCAAGTGATTCAGCCTCCCAAGTAGCTGGGACTATAGGCGTGTGCCACCAGGACCAGCTAATTTTTGTATTTTTTAGTAGAGACAAGGTTTTACCATGTTGGCCAGGATGGTCTGGATCTTGTGATCCGCCCGCTTTGGCCTCCCAAAGTGCTGGGATTATAGGCATGAGCCACGGCGCCCGGCCAATTTTTGTATTTTTTATAGAGACAGTGTCTCACCGTGTTACCCAGGCTGGTCTCAAACTCCTGAATTCAAGCTATTTACCTGCCTTGGCCTCCCAAAGTGCTGGGATTACAGGCATGAGCCACTGTACCCAACCTTAAAACTAATTTAAGAAAACATTTTAAAACCCAATAAATACTTTTGTTTTCTCCTATTCTCCAACACTTCTCCGTTCTGAGTTTCAAGGTTTCATTTTCTTATACCTTTTTCTTCTAGAACTTACTTAACTCACCTTTTTTTTTTTTTTTTTTTTTTTTTTTTTTTGGACATAGTGTCACTTTGTCACCAGGATGGCTTGCCGTGGCCAGAAGTTGGCTCACTGTAACATGGGCCTGCGGGGTTCATTTGATTATTATGC
>CAUYQU010098473.1:0-23518 GCA_963574635.1 Cheracebus regulus
TATTTTTTTCAATATTATATCATACCTATTCTAAAAGTGATCACACAATAGGAAATAAATCACTTTATAGTAATTGCATAAGCATTTCACAGATTTAAATGAAATCCTGAGCAATAGAGCAAGATTCTCGTTCTCTCTCCCTCCTTCTCTTTTTTCTCTTTTATTCTACTTCTTTCTTTCTCAAAAAAAAAACATCATTATGTACTTCCTAATATATACGATTATGTCAATTTAAAAATAAAGCTTTAAAAATAGGTTTTCCAAGATTGCATATTAGAAGCTTTTAGCATTCCATGTCAAGGAAGAACACTTTGTTTCTCCCAAGCTAACTTGGGGAGAAGCTTGGATGTGCTGAGAGGAAAAGAAACCTGGAAAATCTGCAGGCATTTTCCCAGACCTGGGAATCGAGAGAAGGAGGCATCTTTAAACCGAATACATTAAAAGTTAGTCATTCTTTCGTGACCCAGCAGCATGGCCACACAAGCATTTTAGTCTTGGGCCAGAGATTGGAGCACTTGCTCTGGAGTGGGGTGGAGGCCTCCACAGCCAAATTTGTGGAAAGTGCCTCAGCAGTAGATGCTCGAACTGTGCTCACCCACTTGACAAGACGGAGGTACGAGGAGAATTGCTACAGCTGCAGTTTCTCTTGGGTAATGAGACTTCCAGTCAGGGCTAGCTTGGCAACCTGGAACCGATCTGCATGTGCCATTGGTGAGTTCCCCACCCTACTGCACTAAGATTATTGTGCTGGGGGGCTCTCTCTGCTCCATCTGAGGCAGGAATCCAGGCAATCAAAATACCTCCTCACCAGTATTTGAAGCCTGAACTGCCCCATTCTTGTGCAGAGATTGTGTTGCAGTGGAGTCTTCTATACCTCATGCCCAGGTAAACTTCGAGGCATATGGAACATCCACTCTCCTGTATTAGGAGTTTAGGACACCCTCCAAACCCATGCAGATAACTTGGGGCCAAGGAGTTTTCTCATCTCCATACAAAAGCACACATCTAGGTGATTGTTAGCTTCCCACTGGATTCTGCCTCAGGGCTGGTGCTTGTGTGTGCCATTCGGGGGCCCATAGGCAGTTCTGTCTGGTGCTGCCCTGCTAATCTTGTCCCTTATCACCCTGGGGCTGAGTAGAGAGTTCCAACCCCTGTGCACTCCATGGATCAACTCATTGTCTGAGGCAACAGAAAACTCTCAGTAAACATAAACCAAGTCTATAATCAGTCACTTTGACTGCTCTTTCCCATAAACACCATCTATTGGCTTCTAGATCAAACCACACAGCTCAGTGTAAGACTTGGCATCGGTAGCACATAAAGCTGTAGAAAACAAAACCAAAAGTCACTACTCAACATTCTCTAAAGTCACACTTTCTACATAGGGGAAAAGGGAAAGGGAAAAAAAAGAAATTATAGTGAAAGAAATTTTAAAAATACTACCCCCACAAAAATGTTTATAAAAATTAGTGCCAGAATCCCCAGATGAGAAGAAACCAGCACAAGAATCCTGGCACCATTAAAAATCTGAATGTAGTGACACCATTAAAGGATTACATTAGCTCTCCAGCAATGATCCCTAACCAAAATGGAAATTTGTAAATGGAAGATAAAGAACTCAAAGCATGGATTTCAAGCAAGCTCAATAATACAAAAGAGGAGGTTGAAAATCAATACAAATACACGTCTAAAGGAATCTAGGAAATAAAGAAAAAGATGAGCCTCTTAAAAAGAAATCCATCAAAGCTTCTGAAATTAAAAAAAAAAGAGGAATATCAAAATACAATTGAGAGCGTTATCAATAGACTAGACCAAGTAGAAGATAGAATTTCTTTTTTATGTTAAAGAGAATGTTTTACATATATGTTTCTTCAACTTTTAAGCTCCAGGGTACATTTGCAGGATGTGCAGGTTTGTTACACAGATAAATGTGTGCCATTGTGATTTGCTACACAGATCAAGCTATCACATAGGATTTTTTTTTTTCATTTCAATAGGTTTTGGGGAACAGGTGGTATTTGGCTACATAAGTAAGTTCGTTAGTGGTAATTATTGAGATTTTGGTGCACCTGTAACCCAAGAAGCATACACTGTACCCAATGGGTAGTCTTTTATTCCTCATCCCCTCTCACCCTTTTTCCTGAGTCCCCAAAATCCATTGTATCATTCTTATATCTTTGCGTCTTCATAACTTTGCTCCCACTTGTGAGTAAAAGCATAAAATGTTTGCTTTTCCATTCCTGAGTTACTTCACTCAGAATAATGATCTCCAATTCCATCTTGCAGCAAATGACATTATTTTTTTCCTTTTTATGGCCGAGCAGTATTTCATTTTACACACACACACACACACACACACACACACACACACACACACACATTTTCTTTATCCACTCATTGATTGATGGGCATTTGGACTGGTTTTATATTTTTGCAATTGTGAATTGTGCTGCTAGAAACATACGTGTGGAAGTATCTTTTTCATATAATGATTTATTTTCTTCTGGGTAAATACCCATGAGTTGGATTGCTGGATCAAATGATAGGTGTACCTTTACTTCTTTTGAGGAAACTCCATACTGTTTTCCATAGTGGTTGTACTACTTTACATTAGCACCAACAGTGTAAAAATATTCTCTTTTTATCACATCCACATCGACATCTATTATTATCATTATTTTAATATGGCCATTCTTGCAGGAGTTTGGTGATATTGCATTATGATTTTCATTTCCCTCATAATTAGTAATGTTGAGCATTTTTCACATTTGTTGTCCATTGTATATCTCCTTTTGATAATTGTCTATTCATGCGCTTACTTCATTTTTTGATGGAACTGTTAGTTTTCTTCTTGCTGATTTTATTTTAGTTTCTTGTAGATTCTCAGTCCTTTGTCGGTTATATAGATTCCGAAGAATTTTTCCCACTCCATAGGTTGTCTGTTTATTCTGCTGATTATTTCTTTTGCTGATTATTTCTTGTAGATTCTTAGTTCTTTGTCGGTTATATAGATTCCGAAGAATTTTTCCCACTCCATAGGTTGTCTGTTTATTCTGCTGATTATTTCTTTTGCTGTGCAGAAGCTTTTTAGTATAATTAAGTTCCATCTGTTTATCTTTGTTTTTGTTGCATTTGCTTTTAGGTTCTTGGTCATAAAGTCTTTGCCTAAGCCAGTGTCTAAAAGGGTTTTTCTAATGTCATCTTCTAAAATTTTTATGGTTTTTGGTCTTAGATTTAAGTCTTTGATCCATTTTGATTTGATTTTTGTATAAGGTGAGAGATGAGGATTCAGTTTCATTCTTCTACAGGTGGCTTGCCAATTATTCCAGCATCATTTTCTGAATAAGGTGCCCTTTCCCCACTTCATATTTTTGTTTGCTTTGTCAAAGATCAGTTTACTGTAAGTACTTGGCTTTACTTATGAATTCTCTATTCTGTTCCATTGATCTAAATGCCTACTTTTATATCAGTACCATGCTGTTTTGGTGACTATGGCCTCATAGTATAATTTGAAGACTGGTAATGAGATGCATCAGATTTGTTCTTTTTTGCTTAGTCTTGCTTTGGTTATACCAGCTCTTTTTCGGTTTTATATTAATTTTGGGATTGTGTTTTCTGGTTCTATGAAGAATGATGGTATTATTTTGATGGGAATTGAATTTAATTTGTAGACTGCTTTTGGTAGCATGGTAATTTTCACAATATCAGTTCTACCCATCCATGAGCTTGGGATGTGTTTCAGTTTGTTTGTGTTGTCTGTAATTTCTTTCAGCAGTGTCTGGTAGTTTTCCTTATAGAGGTCTTTCACCTTTGAAGTTAAGTATATTCCTAAGTATTTTTATTTTTTTGTGATTATTGTAAAAGAGGTTGAATTCTTGATTTGATTCTCGGCTTGGTGGATGTTAGTGTATAGCAGAGCTAGTGATTTGTGTACATTAATTTCGTATTCTAAAACTTTGCTGAATTCATTTATCAGTTCTAGGATCTTTTTGGATGAGTCTTTCAGATTATCTATGTATGTCATCATGTCATCAGGAAATAGTGACAGTTTGGCTTTCTCTTTACTGATTTGGATGCCTTTTATTGCTTTCTCTTGTCTGATTGCACTGGCTAGGACTTTCAATACTATGTTGAATAGAAGTAGTGAAAGTGGGCATCCCTGTCTTGTTCCAGTTCTCAGGGGTAATTCTTTCAACTCTTTCCCCTTCAGTATTATGTTGGCTGTTAGTTTGTCATAGATGGCTTTTATATATAAAAGTAGACATTTAGACCAATGGAACAGAATAGAGAATCCATAAGTAAAGCAATCAGTCTAAGAGAGGACACATGGAGGGGAGCATCACACACTGGAGTCTGTTTGGGGGACTAGGGGAGGGACAGCAAGGGGTAGGAAGGTTGGAAGGGATAACATGGTAAGAAATGCCAGATATAGGTGATGGGGGATTGAGGCAGCAAATCACATTGCCAAGTACGTACCTATGCAACATTTCTGCATGATCTGCACATGTACCCCAGAACCTAAAGTGCAATTAAATAATTGTATATATATTTTAAAAAAAGAAAAAGAAAATGTGGCACATATGCACCATAGAATATTATGTAGCCATAAAAAGGATGAGTTCATGTTCTTTGCAGGGACATGGATGAAGCTGAAAACCATCATTCTCAGCAAACTAAAGCAGGAATAGAAAACCAAACACCACATGTTCTCCCTAATAAGTGGGAGTTGAACAATGAGAACACATGGACACAGGGAGGAGAACCTCACACACCACGGCCTGGAAGACGTGTGATGGGACTAAGGATGGGATAGCATTAGAAGAAATACTTAAGGTAGATGATGGTTGATGGGTGCAGCAAACCACCATGGCATGTGTATACCTATCTAACAAACATGCACGTTCTGCACATGTATCCCAGAACTTAAAGTATAATAAAAATAATAATATAATGATGGTTTTGCACTAAGCCGTGATGAAAAACCACTGAGTGTAACACATTTGTTTGGTGATTATGTAGAAATAATAACTTCTTTCATAATAAATCCATTATAATGACATAAACCATTAGTAAATTATTACAGTAGTTAGGTTTTAAAATAAATTAGAAACCATTGTGGGGTAATCTTGTATATAAATATGGAATAATTTCATGCCATGACCAATTACTTCTACTGAGGAGACTATCACTGCCATTATGAAATAAATATGTATATGACTGCCTCAATGGCTTTGGTCAGCATTGTTATTAATAATATTTTTGCAGTATATTGTTTGGGAGCTAATCCTTAACATACAGGAAAAGACAAGATCATTTCAATGTACATAAGAAAATACGCAGATATTTATCCTAGTGTTTTTGGTGCCCATCACTGTAGTAGTTTTCTATTGCTAATGTGACATGTTGGCACTTTTTTTTTTTTGGCTTAAAACAACACAAACTTACAATCTTATGGCTGTATAGGTCAGAATTTGGACATGGGTCTCACTGAGTTAAAGTCAAGATATTTACAGTTTTGTATTCCCTTCTGGAGGCCCTAGAAGAGACACAATTTCCTTACCTTTTTCAGCTTCTAGAGGCTTCCCACATTCCTTGGTTCATGACCTCTTCCTCCATTTCATAGCCAGCAATAGTGAGTTGAGTCATTCGCACCTCTCATTATCCCCTCTGTCCTGCCCCAATTTCTACTTTTAAGAGTTTTTGTGATTACATTGGACCCATGCAGATAGTTCTAAATCGTCTCTTTATCTTAAGGTCAGCTCATTAGCAACCTTAATTTCATCTACAAGCTTAATTTCTCCTTATGATGTAACAATATAGTCACAGATTTGGGGGATTAGGACATGGACACTTTTGGGGGGCATTATTCTACCTACAATAGTTACTTTCTTTCTTTTAAAATTAATATGTATTTTGAACCTAGAAATATACACATGATTAGTATTAAGTAATAATAAAAAAAAACTCTTCCCAATTCTATAAAACCTCAATTTCTGCTCCCCAAAGGTAATCATTTTCTGTTATTTTAGGTGTTTTTTCTGGGTTCTAATTTTATATTTCTAAATGATGCACTATTTCTTAAAGTTTTCATTTAAATAACTATCTGTCAATTTCCAGTTATAGTCAATGAAATTTCTTACCACACACACACACACACACATACACACACACACACACTTGCCCTGCTCTTGCCCTTCCAAAATAGTTATATCATATTTCAAAAAATTGATGGATAGTGTTAATATTATTGTGACCATATAAACATTTTCTGTGGAGTCAAGTTATGTACCATAATTATGTATATTGTATTATAATTTTCTGCTAGAGATAGTACTTGCCCAATGTTTTCTCTTGTTTGTGGATCTGTGTATATATTCTTAAGTACTTTCTCATGCTTTGTCAGGTCTGTTACACATTAATAGAATTTTCCAAGTGATCAAATACATTGGGCAGTACATCAATTTCAGTTTTTATGGGAGGCCTGTCTCCTAGAGAGCACTGTTTTCCCTCTAAACTAAACTGGTTTCTCTCTGGGCCTGCTGCTCAGCCAAAATACCTGAACTTCTCTTTGCCATCATATTGGAAATTGTTTTACTTTTTTCACATGTTAGAGCCCCTGCTTCCTGAGTCTTATGTTTTCCTCTTTCTTGATTTTTTAAGTGAGGTATAATTTATTTACAATAAAATGCATAGATAAATGTACAGTTTGATGGGTTTTAACAACTGTATACACACATGTACTCACTACCCAAATGAAGATATACAACATTCCAACCCCCAGAATGCTCCGTTTTACCTATTTCCTGTCAATTATCATTCACACCGGAGGCAACCATCACTGTGATTTTCATCACCATAGGTTTATTTTGCCTGTTTTAGAAATTGAGTCATAGAGTATGTATTCTTTTGTGTCTTACTTTTGTTTGACATGATATTGTAATTCATCATTTTCATTGGTCATCCTTTTTATTGTTAAGCAGTATTCCACTGAATGAATATACGACAGTTTATCTATCCTCCTGTTGATGTGCATTTGGATTTTTGTTTGGAGCATTATAAATAAAGCTGCAAGAACAGTCTTGTACAAGTCTTTTATGGACATATGTTTTGATTTCTCTTGGGTAAGTGCCTAGGAGTGGAATTGTTCAACATAAAGTAAGTACATGTTTGAACGTATTAAAAACTGCAAGTTTCTCAAGGTGGTGCCATTTTAAATTCCCACCAGCAATGTATGTGAGTCCTAGTCTCTCTACATCCTTGTCAACATTTGGTATTGTTAGTCTTTATTTCAGACATTTTAGTGAGTTTAAGATGTTCTATCCTTATAGCTTTAATTTGCATTTTCCTGATGGTTAATGATAAACACATTCCTCAAGCTTATTGCCTATGTGTATATTTTGTGAAGTGTCTGTTCAATCTTTTCTCCACTTCTTAAATTGGTGGTTTGACTTTTACTAATGATTTGCAGAAGTTCTTTATATATCCTGGATGCAAATCCTTTATCAGATATATGTGTTGTGAATATTTTCTAAAAGTTTCTTTTTAGCCCATTAATTATTTTATTTTTAAATTGAGATATAACAAGGGGCACTATATAACAAGATATAGTAAGGGGCACAAATCTTAAGGTACAACTTGATGAACTTATATATATGCATACACACACATAACAACCACTTCAAAAAAGCTATCAAAGATTTCTAGTATCACAGACAACTTCATGCATTTCCTAGCCAACACATCCCCTCAGAGGAAACAACTCTTCTGATATCCACTGCTTATTACCTGTCCTTTAACTTAATATGAATGGATTATACATATTTTTTGCATGTATGTATGTATGTATGTATGTGTCTGAAATCTCTGACACAATGTGTCAGAGTCACCTATGTCATTGTATGTAGCATTAGTTATTTTTATTACTATATATTATTGCACTTTGTGTATATACCACAATTTATTTGTCCATTTCACTGTTGCTGGACTTTTATATTTTCTAGTTTGGGGCTATCATTAATAAAGCTGTTATTATTATACAAGTATTTTGATGGACATATGATCTAACTTCTCTTGGGAATATAGTGAAATCTGGGTTATGACGTATGCATGTGTTTATCTTTATTAGCTACTAGCAGTTTTCCAAAGTGATCATATGAATTTACACCATTATCAGCAATGTATAATAGTCATCGGTTGTTTCTCATTCTCAACAGCACTAGATATTGTTAGTCCTTTTAATTTTAGCCATTCTGGTGGGTGCGTAGTTATATTGTATTAATTCAAACTTTTTATTTTAAAATAATTGTAGACTTACAGGGAAGTTGTAAAACTAGTACAAACAACTGTTTTTTTTCACGCAGTTTCCTTCCAGCGATAATGTCTTGTGTAATTATAATACAATAGCAAAACCAGCAAATTGACATTGATATAATATTGTCTACTAGAACCCTTACCCAGATTTCACCAGTTCTTATACGCACTACTTTGTGCAGTGTGTGTACGTGTGTATAGCTCTATGTAGTTTTATTCCATGTGTAGACTTGTGTAATCAATATATAAAATGGTTACATTGTGGTTTTAATTTGTATTTTTCTGCTAACTCATGATATTGAGAACATTTTCAAATTCTTATTAGCCATTTCAAAATTTTTGAATGGTCATTTTAAGTCTTTAGCCCATTTTTAATTGGGTGTGTTTTTTCTTTACTGATTTGTAGTAATTATTTGTATATTCTGAATATGAGTTTGTTATCAGATATTATATATTACAAGTATTTCCTCCACTCTGGTTGCCTTTTTCCTCTCACAATAGTATTCTGATGAAGAGAAGTTCTTAATTTTAATGAAACCAAATGTATCAGTCTCTTCTTTTATGGTTAATTCTTTTCTATCATGTTTAATAAATTTTTAGCTGCCTCAAGTTCATGGGAATATTTCCTTATAGTTTCCTCTAGACGCTGCATATTTATTGTTTTCAGAATTAGGTCTATTATCCATTTTGAATTAATTTTTGGTTTAATGTAAAGTGTGGGGGTCAAGGCTCACTTCATCCCTGTAGATATACAATTGGTCCAGAAACCTTAAGTGAAATGTGGTTGGAGACAGTGGATCATGCCTGTAATCCCAACACTTTGGGTGACTGAGGCAGGAGGATTGCTTGAAGCCAGGATTTTAAGACCAGCCTGGGCAACATAGCAAAATCATGTCTCCACAATTTAATTTCAAAAATAATAGCCGGGCATGATGGCACAAACCTGTAGTCTCAGCTCGTTTGTAGGCTGAGACAGGAGGATTGCTTGAGCCCCAGGAATCAGAGGCTGCAGTGTGATCCCACCACTGTGCTCCAGCCTGAGTGACAGAGTAAGACCCTGGCTCAAATTAAAAAAAAAAGTAGAGAGAAATGGCCATATTTTACTTCATTGAATTGTAGTAGAGATATATTATAAATTAAGACACTAGATATGTGTAGATATATTTTTGAATTATCTTTTCTGTACAATTGGTTTTTTTACCTTCATACTAATACCCCATTCTCTTAATTATTGTAACTCCATAATAAATTTGTTGTTTTTCTTCCAGAATTCTTGGCTATTCTAAGTCCGTTGCAGTTCCATGTAAATTTTAGAATTAGGGTGTCAATTTTCCATTTAAAATACTACTGGTACTTTGATTGGTATTGCATTAAACCTATTGCTCAGTTTGGGGAAAACTGACATCTTAACATTATTGAGCTTACTGATCCATAATTGTGACATATGCCTCAATTTGTTTAGGTCTTTTAAAATTTCCTCATCAATGTTATATAGTTTTAATATAAAGGCCTTGCACATTTTATCAGATATCACATAGGTGCTTAAGGTGGTTTGAAGCCATGGTAAAAGTTAATTGTTGCATTTTCTCATCATTTCTTCTAAGATAAGATATACAATTGAATTTGTATATTAATTTTCTATCCAGAGATCTTGCTAAGTTTGTTTAATAATTCCAAAAGTTTCCTTGTATGTTATTTCTGGTCTTTGCACATAATTATGTCATTTGTGAATGAAGAAAGCTTTGTTTATCTTTTCTAATCTTTATGCTTTTTACTTACTTTTTTTGCTTATTATGTTAACAAGATTTTATTATTTACTTTACCATGTTATATTGACCAGTATTTCAAGCACAATGTTGATTAGAAGTGGTAACTGTGGCCGTACTTGTTTTATTCTTGATGTCAAGAGGAAAGCATTCAATATTTTACAACTGAGCAGTCTAGCTCTAAGTGTCTTTTATAAGAATAAGGAAGTTTGTACTTCTTCCTAGTTTGCTGAGAGTTCATATCATCAACAACTCTTCAACTTTAGCAAATGTTTTTTCTGCATCTACGGAAAGATTTGATTTTTTTCTCATATAATCTGTTAATATCATTAATTAATTGATTAATTTTTATTGCTAAAGAAATGTTTTTACTACCAGGATAAATCCCACTTAGTAATTATCTTTTATTCTTTTTCTATATTGCTGGATTCAATTTGATAACATTTTGTTTGGGTTTTTAATTCATGTTTTTGTAATTTTCCTTTTTTGTAGTTCTTGTTAGGTTTTGGTATCAGGTTTATAATGGTCTCACAAAGAAAATTTTTTAATACTCTCCTTTTCTTCTATGTTAAGAGTTCTTGTAAAATTAACATTGTTTCTTACTTAACTGTTCAGATAAATTCACCTGTGAAGGCATAAGGATCTAGAATATTCTTTGTGGTAATGTTTCTAATTATGAATTGAAGAATTTTGATACAGAATATTATAATTTTTATTTTCTTCTTATTCCATTTTGGCAAGTTGTATTTTTTAATAAATTTGTTCATTTAACTTATAAAATTCATTGGCCTGTTATTTGGAGCATTCTCTCATTTTCTTTACAATGTCTTTAGGATCTGTATTGATGTTTCCTTTTCATTTCTGATATTAGCAATTTCTGTTGTACTCCATTTTTTTGCAATCAGTCTTTGCTAGAGGCTCGTAAATTTTTTGAAATATTTCAGAGGACCAACTTTTATTTTTTTTAATTGTCTCTATCTCACACCCGTGTTTTACTTCATTGATTTCTTTTCTTATTTATATATTGCTTCCTCACTTCTGCTTTCTTTTGGTTTAATTTATCATTATTTTTCTAGTCTTTGTTACAGAAGTTTAGACTATTTTTAACATTTTATTGTTTCTAACATATGCAGTTAAAGATATAAATAGCCCTCTAGCAGATTTTGATATGCCATATTTTTATTATCACGTAGTTGAAAATATTGTCTGCTTTCCATTATAATTTTTTATTTGACCCATGAGTTATTCGAAAGTGTTTACCTTAATTTCTAAACATTTGAATGTACTTTCTTTATCTTTGTTATTGTCTTCTATATTACTTCTACTGTATACAGAGAACATATTTCATATGATTTCAGTCCCTAAAATGTTTTGTCTTGCATTGCACCCTAGTATGTGATGCATTTTGGTAAACATTCAATATAAACTTGAAAAAATGTATATTCTGCAGTTTCTTGGTGTAATGCTCTGTATGTGCTAATTAGGTTGAGTTTTATAATTATATTGCTTGAATTCTTCTATTTTCTTTGCTTTTTGTCTGATTGTTCTATCAGTTACTGGGAGGTATGTGTTAATATCACCAACGATGACTCAGTATTTGCCTATGTCTCTTCTTGTTCTGTTGAGTTTTGGTTTATGTATTTTGAAGACACATACACAAATTTAGAACTATTGTGCTGGCTGTTGGAATAGACATCCTGTCATGAAATGCATTTTTTAAAATTTCTAAATATGTTAATTTGCATTTCTTTGATGATTAGTGATGTTAAGCATTTCCCCTCCCCTCTACATAACAGTTTGCCATTTGTTTCTTGGTTTTTGTTTTTGGAGGTGTTATGAGGTTTTATTCATCCTCTAGAATAGCGACACTGTTGGTACAAAGTGGTGAAAGCAGTGAGCTTTCCAGAGCTGTGGGCATTTGCTATTAGTTGCCCAGAGCACCTTCTCGCCTGGACACACACTCCTTTTTCTTGAGCAGAACCTGTTTCTTTTTAGTCCAAGTATCTATGCCTCTGGCCCAGTGATTAGTGCAGAGTTGGGAGTATACCTCAAGACAAGCTAATGAGAATGTTCCCCAGGACTTTTTGCCAGAGCTATGTCAACTCTGTCTATTTCCACTGGGATTGTTCAGCTATTGGGATGTTAATTTGGTGCTACCAGCAGTCATCTTGCATAGCATGGCAGGCAAACTGAGGTCAGGCAGCAATATGCAGAACTGAGAGGTTAGCAAGATTGAGCCCTGACAATATCATTTGCCATCCCTGATCCGGTTGTACCTGAAACCTCCACAAATCTCCATTATGCAAGTTGATAAGTTTCCTTCTTAAGCCTAAGCCACTTGGAGGCAGAACATTGTCCCATGTAACGGCAGTACACTCAATTAGGAGACTATTTCAAAACTATGACTGTTACACCTTGACAGGAAGATAAGTAAAACTTTGAAACCTACCACAGGGCACTTTAATAAATATTTAATCAAGGAGCACAGTCTTAAGCAACAGTCACAGCAAACTTAAAGGTATTTTTATTCACACTATGTGTATATTTTTATTTTGCATGATGAATGTATTGCCAGGGACCTAGTGTACTTGTTGTGTGATGAGATGGGAAGAATTGTTTTCCAGGTGGCCGGGTTTTTTTTTTTTCCTGAAATTCCTTTACTTACTCCTCACTTGCTTCTATCCTCATCTCATTCTTTAATTTTTTTATTTTTAATATTTGTGGGTACATAGTAGGTATAGATATATTTATGGGGTACATTAGATGTTTGATACAGACATGCAATGTGGAATAACCACATCATGGAATGGGATATCCATGCCCTCTAGCATTTATATTTTCTGTTACAATTATAGTCTTTTAGTTATTTTAAAACGTATAATTCAGCTATTATTGGTTATAGTCACCCTGTTGTGCTATCAAATAGCAGGTCTTATTCACTCTTTATATTTTTGTTCCTGTTACCCATTATCCTCACTTCCCCTCCTCCCCCATCCCACTACTCTTAGCAGCCTCTGGTACCCATCTTTCTACTCTCTATGTTCATGAGTTCAATTGTTTTAATTCTTGGATCCCAAGAAATAAGAACCTGCAATGTTTGTCTTTCTGTGCCTGGCTTACTTAACTTGACATAATGACCTCTAGTTCTACTTATGTTGTTGCAAATGACAGGATATTATTATTTGTATGGCTGAAGAATAGTCCACTGTGTGTATGCATCATATTTTCTTTATCCATTCATCTGTCGTTAAACACTTAAGTTGCTTCCAAATCTTGGTTATTGTATACAATGCTGCAACAAACACCAGAGTGCAAATATCCCTTTGATATGCTGATATTCTTTCTTTGGAATATATACTCAGCAGAGAGATTGCTAGATCATATGGTATCTCAATTTTTATATTTTTTGAGGAACCTCCAAACTATTCTCCATAGTGGTTGTACTAACTTACATTCCCACCAACAGTGCACAAAGATTCCCTTTTCTCTACATTCTCGCCAGCATTTGTTATTGCCTGTTTTTTCAATAGAAGTAATTTTAACTAGTTTGTGGGATATCTTACCATAGCTTTTCTTTGCATTTCTCTAATGATCAATGATGTTGAGCACTTTTTCATATGCATGTTATATGTCTCCTTTTGAGAGATGTCTATTCAAGTTTTTTGCCCACTTTTGATCCCATTATCAGATTTTTTCCTATAGAGTTGAGTTCCTTATATATTCTGGTTATTAATCTTTTGTCAGATGAGTACTTTGCAAATGTTTTCTCCCATTCTGTGGGATGTCTCTTCATTTTATTTCTTGTTTCCTTTGCTGTGCTGTAGCTTTTTAACTTGATGTGATCCCATTTGTCCTTTTTGCTTTGATTGCCTGTGCTTGTGAGGCATTACTCAAGAAATCTTTGCCCAAACTGATGTCATGGAGAGTTTCCCCAATGTTTCCTTGAAGTCATTTAATAGTCTGAGGTCTTAGGTTTAAGTCTTTAATCCATTTTGCTTTAATTTTTTAATATGTCATGACATACGGGTCTAGTTTTTGTTTTCTGCATATGTATATCCAGTTTTCCCAGGACCATGTATTGAAGAGTCTGTCTTTTCCAAAGCATATGTTCTGGGCACCTTTGGGGATAATAAGTTCACTGTAAATGTGTGGATTTGTTTCTGGGTTCTCAATTCTGTTCCAGTGGTCTGTGTGTCTGCTTTTATGCCAGTAGCATGCTGTTTTGGTTCCTATACCTCTGTAGTATAATTTGAAGTCAGATAATGTAATTCCTCCAGATTTGCTCTTTTTACTTAGAGTAGCTTTGGCTATTCTGGGTCTTCAGTTGTTCCACATAAATTTTAAGATTGCTATTTCTATCTCTGTAAAGAATGTCATTGATCTTTTGATAGGAATTGCTTTGAATCTGTCAAATATTTTGGGAAGTATGGACATTTGAATAATACTGATTCTTCCCGTTTGCCATTTCTATGTCTTCTTTTGAGAAATGTCTATTCAGATTCTTTGCCCACTTTTAAATCTGGTTCTTTGTTTTCTTTCTACTGAGTTATTTGAGTTCCTTATATATTTTGGATATTAAGCCCTTATCAGATATACCATTTGCAAATACTTTCTCTCATTCTGTATGTTCTTTCTTCACTCAATTGTTTGGGTTTTTTTCACTGTGCAGAAACTCTAGTTTCATATACTCACATAGTACAGTGATAAACATACAAGTACATGTGTCTTTTTGGTAGAATGATTTATTTTGGGAGGGTATATGCTCAGTCATGGTATTGCTGAGTTTAATGCTAGTTCTGTTTTAAATTCTTTAAGAAATTTCTAGATTGCTTTCTGCAGTGGCTTGACTTACTCGGATTACCACTAACAATGTATAAGTATTCACTTTTCTTCACAGCCTGGCCATCATCTGTTTCTATTTTTGTTTTTATATGACTTTTTAAAAAATGCCCTTGTGACAGGTATAAGATGGTGTCTCATTGTGGTTTTGATTTCCACTTCTCTGATGATTGGTGATATTGAGCATTTTTTCATATGTTGTTTGACCACTTCTATGTCTTCTTTTGAGATGTTTCTCTTCATGCCATTTGCCAATGTTTTAATTGGATTTTTTGTGTTTTGCTTTTAAGTTCCCTCTAGATTCTGCATATTAGGCTTTTGTCAGATGCATAGTTTGTGATTATCTTTTCCCATTCTGTACGTTGTCTATTAGCTCTGTTGACAGTTTCTGTTGCTCTGCAAGAGCTCTTTAAATTATACTCCATTTTTCTATTTTTGGTTTTGCTACAATTGCTTTTGGGGACTTAGTCAGGAAGGCTTTGCCAACGTCAGTGTCCAAAAGATTATTTTCTTTTTTTCTAATCCTCAAATTCATACAAGAGACTCACATACACAATTGACTGAACAAACATTCATAATATAATTCAGTTGTAAAAGGAAGTAATTAGGGGGGATAACAAACCACAGTGATGGCTGGGAAAGCCAGCACACTAACAGAAAACTGGAGTGGATCTGGCAGTCCCTTAGCAGCTAGTCAGTGAGGGAATATCTGCTACTATCAGACAAAATCTCTGGGTAGCAACTGTCAAAGCCTGGAGCAGGCTTCAAAATTTTCGCAGGCAGATATTCTAAAGGTGCCTCATGCATTGTCAGTTTTTTGCTGTTTTAATGATATTCTACAACTGTGCCCATTATGATGATCTCATCAACCTTTTGGCTCAATTTTCTATCGGTTCATTCTGACTTTCAGGTGGTATTATGCCACAGTCAGTTTTATCTCATCTATTATGCCTATGCTATATTACTTTAAAGGAAAACAACTTACTGTGAGAGTAATGCTTAGCCTATTACACATATGCTTATAATTTTTAAGAAAATCAGTTTTACTTGAACATAATGCTTATTCAAGTACAAATATGCTTATCACTTTGAGCAGTAAACAACTTCAGTATGGGCTTTATGACACTTAACCTGAGTGACTCCATTATGAGATATTAGGATCCTCCCACTGGTACTCCCCATTGTCTACTGTTTCCATCTTTATGTCCATATGAACTCAATGTTGGCTATCAGGATTCCATAATTATTCAGGACCTCTATAATAGGTACAATATCACAATATAATATCTTAGACAATGCTGATGTTATTTCTTAGTTATGGTTCTCACAACCAAACTTCCTAGCTTTGAAGTTGCTTTGAGAGATAACATTGTTTCTCATAAGTCAAACGCAGATAGAAGCACTCTGTCCCAAAGGCCACCTTCTTTGGGGTGGGGTCATGGGATTTTAGGGGTTCTCTCTCCTCCATGCTTGTGTTCAGTCTGAAGCAATGGTGATGCTTCAGAAGAAATAACACCATCAAATGCTGTGGGGTTTTTTCTATTAATTTTATCTTGCATTGTTTTATACAAGAAGTCCTGAACAAAAAAAGAAGAAAATTGTTAATAAAAATATTTTCAGCCAGGTGGCAATAGTCTTTTTTTGATTGAAGTACATTCTCTATAGCTAAATTCATCCTTTGAATTTTAATTTTCTGTGAATGACACTGTACTCCTCCCCAAGATCAGAAAACCAGAGCACATGTCAGTGTGCATGCAACTTTCAAATATCCTCTTTTTCATTGCTTTCTGAATAGCCTGGCTATTCTCTTCCAGAACGGAGAAAAATGATTCCCTAGAAATGAGACTTCCTCATCTCTATGCGGCAAAGAGCTCATATTCATTTTCTCAGCCTCTCATAGCTTCAGAAAGGATAGTTATTGTTAGCATGGACTATTCTTGGAACCAGAAATACTATGGTTAGGGCACTTCATCAACCAAATCACAGTTGTTCTGCCTTCCCATAATTGATGCTCTGCCATCCTCACCTCCTATTAGATTGTTTGAAGAAAAAGAGTTCACCATAACTAGATGGTTTCATACAGAATCTTTACTTGTCTATGGCTTTGACTTGTAACAAGTCTTTCTCTTCTAATATGGGGATGCACAACATACCCCAAGCTGCAGGCGGTACCACAAAACATGCATGTTATTCATTTATTTGTTTCTGTAAGAATTACACTGAAAAATGTTTGTAAGCATTTAAAATTACACTCTTTCATTTGCCTTTGTCTTGTGTTTCTTTCCAAGTACTGAAATTCCTCCCATGCAATTTGGAGAAAATAGGAAATAGCTTAATTTAGCTGCTATATTCTTGCATTATATACATTGATGTGTGTGTGTGTATATATATATATATATATATATATGAATTTAGCTATATAGTAGAGAATGTGCTTCAATCAAAAAAGACTATTGCCACCTGGCTGAAAATATTTTTATTAATTTTTTTTTGGTTTATGACTTCTTGTATAAAATAATGCAAGATAACATTCCTAGAAAACAAGCCCACAACATTTGATGGTGTTATTTTTTCTGGCAATAGCATCACCATTGCTTCAGACTGAATGCAAGCATATGGAGGAGAACCCCTAAAATCCCATGA
This sequence comes from Cheracebus regulus, assembly GCA_963574635.1. Classification (NCBI taxonomy): domain Eukaryota; kingdom Metazoa; phylum Chordata; class Mammalia; order Primates; family Pitheciidae; genus Cheracebus; species Cheracebus regulus. The sequence continues at coordinate 17,559 of CAUYQU010098473.1, forward strand.
AGCCACCCCAAAGAAGGTGGCATTTGGGGGAGAGTGCTTCTATCTGCATTTGACTTATGAGAAACAATAATGTCTCTCAAAACAACTTCAAACCTAGGAAGAAATATACATATATATATATACTTCTATTCAATAGGCATGCATACTCAGTACTATGGGAGTGCATAGTCTTTCTCCATTTTGACACACCCAGTCTTGCACCCACAAATTAGCTATGATACTAATTCAGGTCTATTTAAAATATTGGAAGGAGAGTTTCAGTGAGAAAGTTTCAAGTTAATGTCTCTTTCCACCCAGTGAGAGATTCATTCTTGCTGGAATGTCATCAAAACGTAAAAAGATGAAAGAAGACAGACAATATAATAACTAAATCCTAACCCTGCTCAAAACATGTAGCATAATTAGAGCAACAAAAAACTGATTCTTAGGGATATTTGAAGAAGTGACTGATTCCAGGGCTAGGGTAGGGTAGACACAAAATGAGCATGAAAACATAACATATGATGTTTCATTACACCAAAAACATAACAGTAATTTTTATTTTATTGGGAGCATGCCACAAAATGCAGTTAACAGATTAAAAAAAATTCCTGCTGCAAAAATCTAAGACAATATATGCACCAAAAGTATTAAGTAAACCACTGAAAAAGTAAGAATTCATGAGTCCACATTGACAATAATAAATATTTTAAAAAACCATGGGGGAAGGGTTCTTCCTAGAAATAGATTGTTGAAAGTATGAAGGAACTGCTGGAGCTAAAACAGTAATTACTTAACAATCATCATAGTAAAGACTAAATTATTATTAAAATATGATTAATGGAGGCTAAATCATGGGAGAAATTATGATGAGGAGCATAATATTTGCATAGTCTCAAAGTGACTTCCCACAGACTACTTATTAGTTACAAAAAAGTAATATAACCAGTAATTATACATCAAAGAATTTGGGCAGCACCTTGACTGGATGATCAAAAGGCAAGAAAAGGCTGTGGACCTCTCCCAGATTAGAGAGGCCTAGCGAGATATGACAAGTATATGTGCTACCAGGTTCTAGACTGGATTCTCAATTGGAGGAGAATATGCTATAAAACACACTATTGGGTCAACTGACAAAGTTTGGATATGAGATACTTTAGATAAAAGTATTTTGTCATATTCTCAGGCTCATGATGCACATAACTTACCTGTGAATGGTTCAGAAAAATATTATAAAATTGTGTGTGTGAGGAGAGAGAGCAAAAGGTGTAAAATATTTATTTTATTTTATTTTTTTGTCTACTAAAACAAGGGGGATACATGTACAGAAAGCACAGGTTTGTTACCTAGGTATAAGTATGCCATGGCTGTTTGCTGCACCTATTAAACCATCCTCTAAGTTCCCTCCCCACACTCCCCAAGAGGCACAGGTGTGTGTTGTTCCTCTCTCTGTGTCCATGTGTTATGAATGTTCAACTCCTACTTATAACTGAGAACAAGCAGTGTTTGGTTTCCTGTCCCTGTGTTAGTTTGCTGAAGATGATGACTTCCAGCTTCATACATGTCCCTGCAAAGGACATAGTCTCATTTCTTTTTATGGCTGCATAGTATTCCATGATGTATATGTGCTGCTTTTTTTTTTTTAATCCAGCCTATCATTCATGAGCATTTGGGTTGGTTCCATGTCTTTGCTATTGTAAATAGTGCTGCAATAAACATACATGTGTATGTGTCTTTATAGTAGAATAATTTACATTCCTTTGGGCATATACTCCATAATGGGATTGCTGGGTCAAATGGTATTTCTGGTTCTAAATCCTTGAGGAATAGCTACCCTGTCTTCTACAATGGTTAAACTAATTTACATCTTCACCAATGGTATAAAAGCATTCTTATTTCTTCACATCCTGACCAGCACCTCTTGTTTCCTGACTTTTTAATAATTATCATTCTGACTGGTGTGAGATGGTATCTCATTGAGGTTTTGATTGACATTTATCTGGTGATCAGTGATGTTGAGCTTTTTTCATGTTTGTTGGTCATGTAAATATCTTCTTTTGAAAAGTGTCTGCTTAAATCTTTTGCCTACTTATGATGGGGTGGTTTGTTATTTTTCTTGAAAATATGTTTAAGTTTCTTTTAAATGTTGGATATTCAACTTTTGTCAGATGGGTAGATTGCAAAAATTTTCTCCCATTCTGTAGGTTTCCTTTTCACTCTGATGATAGCTGTGGTTTTGATTTATATTTCTCTGACGATCAGTGATGAGCTTTTTCTCATGATTGTTGGTCATGTGAATTTCTTCTTTTGAAAAGTGTCTGTTAAAATCCTTTGCCCACTTTGTGATGGGGTGGTTTGTTATTTTTCTTGTAAATATGTTTGTTTCTTATAAATTCTGGATATTCAACTTTTGTCAGATGGGTAGACTGCAAAATTTTTCTCTCATTCTTAGGTTGCCTGTTCACTCTGATAATAGTTTCTTTTGCTGTGCAGAAGCCGTTTAGTTTAATTAAATCCTATTTGTCAATTTTGGCCTTGGTTCCAGTTGCTTTTGGCGATTTTGTCATGAAGTCTTTGGACATGCCTATGTCCTGAATGGCATTGCCTAGTCTTCCTTCTAGGGTTTTTATGGTTTTGGGTTTTACATTTAAGTCTTTAATTCATCTTGAGTTAATTTTTGTATAAGGTGTAAGGAAGGGGTTCAGTTTCCATTTTCTGCATATGGCTAGCCAGTTTTCCAAGCACCATTTACTGAATAGGAGATTCTTTCCCCATTGCTTTTTCTGTAAGGTTTGTGGAAGATCTGATGGTTGTAGATGTGTGGTGTTATTTCTGAAGTCTCTGTTCTGCTCCATTAGTCTATATGTCTGTTCTGGTACCAGCACCATGCTGTTTTGGTTACTATAGCCTTGTGGTATAGTTTGAAGTCAGGTAGCATGATGCCTCCAGCTTTGTTCTTTTTGCTTAGAATTGTCTTGACTGTATGGGGTATTTTTTGATTCCATATGAAATTTAAAATATTTTTTCTAATTTTGAAAAGAATGTCAATGGTAGTTTTATGGGAATAGCATTGAATCTATAAATTACTTTGGGCAGTATGGCCACTTTGGTGATACTGATTCTTTCTATCCATGAGGATAGAATGTTTTTCCATTTGTTTACATTTTCTCTTATTTCCTTGAGCAGTGGTTTGTAGTTCTTCTTGAAGAGGTTCTTTACATCCCTTGTTAGCCATATTTCTAGGTATTTTATTGTCTTTGTAGTGATTGTGAATGGGAGTTCATGATGTGGCTCTCTTCTTACCTATTGTTGAGATCAAGGAATGCTTGTGACTTTTGCACATTGATTTTATATCCTGAGATTTTGCTGTAGTTGCTTATCAGTTCACGAAGTTTTGGGGCTGAGAAGATAAAGATTTCTAAAAATAAAATTATGTCATCTGCCAACAGAGACAACTTGACTTAATCTCTTCCATTTTGAATACTTTTATTTCTTTCTCACACCTGAATTCCCTGGCCAGAATTTCCAATACTATGTTGAATAGGAGTGGTGAGAGAAGGCATCCTTGTCTTATACTGGTTTTCAAAGGGAATGCTTCCAACTTTTGCCCATTCAGTATGATGTTGGCTGTGGGTTTGTCATAAACAGCTCTTATTATTTTGAGATATCTTCCTCCAATACCCAGTTCATTGAGAGTTTTTGACACAAAGGGATGTTGAACTTTATCAAAGGTCTTCCTGAATTTATTGAGATAATCATGTAGTTTCTTTAATTTTATTTCTGTGATGGATTACATTTATATATTTGTATATGTTGAACCAGCCTTGAATCTCAGGAATAAAGCCAATGTGATCATGGTGTATAAGTTTCTGATGTGCTGCTGGATTTGGTCTTCCAGTATTTTATTGAGGATTTGAGGATTTTCTTTTTTCTTTTTTTCTCCCTTCTTTTATATATATATATGTATATGTATATGTATATGTATATATATATATATATATATATATATATATATATATATATATTGCACCTTAGGTTCTGGGGTACATGTGCAGAACATGCAGGATTGTTGCATAGATACCTACATGGCAATCTGGTTTGCTGCCTCCATCCCTGTCACCTGTATCTGGCATTTCTCCCCATGTTTTCACTCCCCAACCTCCCTACCCTCTGCTGTCCCTCCCCTATTTCCCCCCAACAGACCTCAGTGTGTGACGCTCCCCTCCCTGTGTCCACATGTTCTTATCGTTCAACATCCACCTATGAGTAAGAACATGTGGTGTTTGATTTTCCATTCTTGTGTCAGTTTGCTGAGAATGATGGTTTCCAGATTCATCCATGTCCCTACAAAGGACACGAACTCATCATTTTTTTATGGCTGCATAGTATTCCATGGTGTATATGTGCCACATTTTCCTTGTCTGGTCTATCATCAATTGGTATTTGGGTTGGTTCCAGGTCTTTGCTATTGTGAACAGTGCCTCAATGAACATACATGTGCATGTGTCTTTATAATAGAACAATTTATACTCCTTTGGATATATACCCAGTAATGGGTTTGCTAGATCAAATGGTATTTCTATTTCTACATCCTTGAGGAATTGCCACAATTCTTCCACAATGGTTGAAGTAATTTACACTCCCACCAACAGTGTAAAAGTTTTCCTATTTCTCCACATCCTCTCCAGCATCTGTTGTCTCCAGATTTTTTAATGATGGCCATTCTAACTGGCGTGACATGGTATCTCAATGTCGTTTTAATTTGCATTTCTCTAATGACCAGTGATCATGAGCATTTTTTCATGTTTTTTGGCCTCAAAAATGTCCTCTTTTGAAAAGTGTCTGTTCATATCCTTCACCCACTTTTGATTGGGTTTGTTTTTTTCTTGTAAATCTTTTTAAATTCTTTGTATATTCTGGATATTAGCCCTTTGTCAGATGGGTAGATAGCAAAAATGTTTTCTCATTCTGTTGATTGCTGGTTCACACTAATGATAGTTTCTTTTGCTGTATGGAAGCTCTGGAGTTTAATTAGATCCCATTAGTCTATTTTGGCTTTTGTTGTCAATGCTTTTGGTGTTTTAGTCATGAAGTCCTTGCCTATGCCTATGTCCAGAATGGTTTTGCCTAGGTTTTCTTATAGGGCTTTTATGGTGTTAGGTCTTATGTTTAAGTCTTTAATCGATCTGGAGTTAATTTTAGTGTAAGGTGTCAGGAAGGCCTCCAGTTTCTGCTTTCTGCACTTGGCTCCCCAGTTTTCCCAACACTATTTATTGAACAGGTAATCCTTTCCCCATTGCTTCTTTTTGTCAGGTTTATCAAAGACCAGATGGTTGTAGATGTGTGGCGTTGCCTCCGAGGCCTCTGTTCTATTCCATTGGTCTATATCTCTGGTTTGGTACTAGTACCATGCTGTTTTGATTACTGTAGTCTTATAGTATAGTTTGAAGCCAGGTAGCGTGATGTGTCCAGCTTTGTTCTCTTTGCTTAGAACTGTCTTGGCTATGTGGGCTCTCTTTTAGTTCCATATGAAGTTTAAGGTGTTTTTTTCCAGTTCTGTGAAGAGGGTCATAGGTAGCTTGATGGGGATAGCATTGAATCTATAAATTCCTTTGGGCAGTATGACCATTTTCACAATGTTGATTCTTCCTAAGCATGAGCATAGAATGTTTTTCCATCTTTTTGTGTCCTCTCTTATTTCCTTGAACAGTGGTTTGTAGTACTCCTTGAGGAGGTCCTTTATATCCTTTGTTAGTTGTATTCCTAGGCATTTTATACTCTTTGTAGCAATTGTGAATGGCAGTTGGTTCTTAATTTGGCTCTCTTTAAGTCTGTTATTGCTGTATAGGAATGCTTGTGATTTCTGCACATTGACTTTGTATCCTGAGACTGCTGAAGTTGCTTATCAGTTTCAGGAGATTTTGGGTTGAGATGATGGGGTCTTCTAAATCTACAATATGTCATCTGCAAACAGAGACAAT